>JBBPEF010000009.1:0-24660 GCA_039096365.1 Blastocystis sp. JDR
GAGAAGGAAAGGAAGTGCATGACGTGAAGAATAGGGATGGAGGCAATCTCGAGAAGTCTGGGGAAGGCCAAGGAGGAGAAAGGAGCCTCAAAGGCGAGGAAGGGAAGCCGACGGGCGGAAGCCAGGAGGCGGAAACCGAAGGGGGCGCAGGCGAGACACCCCAAACGGTTGTCGGAAGAGTCAACTGAAGCCGAGAGGAGGAAAACTGGCTGACAGTGAGTAGCCCTGGAGGCGGAAGAAGACAGACGGGACGACCGTGGTGGAAGGCTGCTGGGGGAGAGTCCCTCGACAGTTCGGAAGCCGAAGGACCGGGAAGGGAAAACGGACGACGGACGACAAGACGACCGAAGATCGACGACAACTGACAGCCGACGAACAGCAACGAAGACCGACAACAAGACGAGTGAATAACAAACATGACCCAAACGCAACTAAACCGTCACAGCCTTCGTCGTATTCCTATTCGCGGGAACAATCTTCACCATCTCCATGTTCTTGCCATTCACACCACCCGCAGCCTTTGTTAAGCGTGCTCTCATGGGCAGGAACACTGCCACAACAATGATAATTGCCACCACCCCAACAATGGCATTGATCACCCACACCACGATCAGCACAACCCCCAATATAGGCATGCAGAAGCCCGACGCCTTCTGCCACTCGCCGTCCTTCGCACCTAACACACACATTCTCTTCTGGGTGCCCACGTATCTGCCCCGCTTGACACACTCATACACAGCCACCTCACCCACATCTGTTTTCTCGAACACACCCTCCGGCATGCAGTAGCCCTTGCGCACGGAGATGGTGATCGTCACGTACGTCTCGCCCGTCGGGTTTTCGGCACGCACAATAAATACCTTCATGTCTATGATGGCTATGGGCTTACCGGTAATCTCACCCGTCCGCTCGTTCAGCGTCAGACCCTCGGGCAGCGGCGTGCTGTCCTGCATGTAGAAGCGAGTGATGATGTTCTTGTAGCTCGGCTTGCCGCTGCTCACCTCCGTGTTCATCACGAACTTCATGTTGCTGTTCTCGTACGCCAGCTTCTCAGGCAGCTTGTACTTGCACTTGTCGTTCCTCACGTACCCCAGCCTGCCGTTCGTGCATATTCTGTACGAGTAACCGCGGAAACCCTCAGCGCACTTCGCGGGAGAGATCTGACCCTCACCCACAGATGGATAATTGCCGATGTGGGGACAGGAGCGAGAGACTGAAGGCTTGCAGAACTGGAACAGGATGGCGTGGATATATTGGGCTTCCGAAGCAATACCGTCGATCGCGTAGCGGAACTGCGTGTAACTAGCAATGCCGGCAGGAATGGCCCAGGCACTACGCCTTCTCTTCAAATTGATGCGTTCGTTAACCGCCAGTACGCTCGTGTACTCCTCGTCCTCCTCGTAGCGCGCATAGACGGAGAAAGCATTCCAGAGTACGGTATTACCGACATGCATGGCGAAGCTATTGAACTTGGAGCCCTCCAGATTCTCCACTGTCCACGCCAGGTACGAGTCCACCTCGTTGGCCAAGTAACCGTATGTGGTTGGGTTCAGGTCCAGCAAATCCTCCTTCTCGCAGCCCGTCACGCCACTCGTTTCAATGGAGGAGAAGGTGTCCACCACCACGGAACAGTCGTTCACGGCGAACACACCCGTCGCGTCGAACACAATGGGAGACTGGCCCGCGGCGCGGTGCACCTCGAAGGCCATCACGTTCTTTCCCGTGATAGCATTTTCAGTCGAGAGAATCACGTGGAACTTGGAGAACACCGAAGCATCGTGAACCGTCGTGGCCTCCGTGCTCTTATCAAACTCATCCTCCAGGTTGAAGCGTGCCACCAGTCTGCCATTGAAATAGACTGCCAGACCGCCCGTGTACTTCACACGCACGTTCAGCACGTGATAGTCCCTCAGCGACGGCACCTGTACCACATGGCGGATATAGGCGGTTGTCGCCATGTGGTTGCCCATTGCCGCAGCTTTTGCCATCTGCCATTCTCCATCATCAAAGCGCACAGCATTCCAATTCTCTCCCACCCCTCCCTCGTTGTTGTACAGCTTCCAGTCCGAATAGTTGATCTGGAAGGGTATCAGAGAGGAGAAGGAGGTGGACACAGAGGCCAGGGCTCTCGGCATCTGACCCACGTCAATGATCATCGCACCCTGGTCCACCGTCAGCCACCAGCCCGCGGGGCCCCTCCAACCATACTTCTGCGAGTCTAGCACCTCCACGGTGTAGATGCCGTAGGGCATGCAGAAGTCGCCGTAGTTCAGGCCGCTGGGGACCTTGAAACCGTTGTTGGACTGAATCACCTGACCGGTCGTGTCCTTGCCCTGGTACAGCTTGTACGAACCCTCATGATGCCTATTATCCGTGCGCACCACCAGCGTGATAAGACCCTTCGCGCCCGTGCAAATCTCCACCGACAGCGTGATCGTGGCAGTGGAATAACCACCTCCCACCTTCTTAGCGGTGATGGAGTAGGTCGTGGCGGTCATCTCCGCATTGGCCGTGCCCGAGATCTTACCGGTGTTGGGGTCGATTACAATGCCGGTAGGCAGCGCAGGAGTGACAATGAAGTCGAAGTAGTACTCGGAGTTGGGGTACACCTCACCCATCTCCACGTCCTTGTTGATCACGATGGACGTTGAGTAGGTCAGTTCGGGCACGGTCGCGGGGATTAGGTCCATCGCTATATCGATGGCACTGATTCTCCACACACAATCCGTCTCACTGCCCGTGGCAATATCCTCCAGGCGGTACTGGTTGTAGGGCTTGTTGTTCTCAATCCAGATCTTCTTCTTCTCGCCCACCAGCGACCACGTCATGCCCGTCACATTCTTCAGCGCCGTCCACGCCTCTAGATTGGTGTTTCTAGCCTTCAGCACGAACTGCGTGGGCTGCTGCAAGCCCTGCGTGTAGTGCAGGTAGATGCTCATCGAGGAGATCCACTCGCGGCGGTCGTTGTTAAAGGAGACGGTCCAATAGTTGCTGCTGCAGGTGGAGGAAGTCATGGTACTGTCGTAGTAGTGCTCCGTAATCAGATTCGGAGAACCGTTAATCCCCGTGCTGCTGACAGTCGTATCGAACATGCGTGAGGCGTAGGCAGCACCCATTACACGCACCGCACAATCGAACATGGAGGCGGTCTGCGAGGCGATCTGTGCCACAATCGCGACAGCAATCGTGTTGGAGCCCTGCTGCAGGTAGGTCACGGCGGGAGTCTCGCCAATGGCCAGAGTCTTCACGGGCAGCGAGATCTGGTGGTATAGCAGGTTGGCGTAGGTGTTCAGACCAATAGAAGAGGCGGTCAGCTCCCCGTTCACCCCGTTGCGGAACACCTCCACGCCGTTCATGTACACGACACAACCATACACATAGCGCAGCGAGATCACGAAGCCCGCCACATCATCCAGCGACGCCACGGTGAACGCCTTTTTGTACAGCTGGATCTGGTTCGACGAGGCGGGGAAGTTGCCCATCGAAGCGCTCTCCCAGCCCGAGGCCGTCTGCCAGTTGGCAGGCACCTCGCCCATCTTGTACTGCCAGGTGGCGTGCGGAGCCACGGACCACTGCGCGTTGATGATGAGATTGGTGGAAAGACCCAGCTTATCGTCGAGACGCACGCGAGCGATCGTCTCGTACTCGTCATGCAGAAACGGAGCCTTCACATACAGGAAGGAGCCGCTCGACCAGTAGTTGCAGTTTGTGAAACCCATATCAATCTCGTACTTGGAACCGGTCAGGCACAGAGTCGCGGACCAATCCTGGCTGAATGTCTGACCCGAAGTTACGCTCAGTACCACCTGCTGCGACGCCACGTCCTTCACGCTGAACGTCTCGTAGACGGCGTTGCTCTTGTAGGTGCGCAGGAACTCCACGATGGAGCTGCTGCACTCGGGAATCTGCAGCGTGAAGGTGCCGGGAATGTTGGCGCCACCCATCACGGAGGTCATCGTGAAGGTGGTGTTAGGCAGAGTCACCGTCGCCTTGCCGCTCACCGTGCAGGTAGTCGAATCCAGCGTCAGACCGGCGGGCAGCGCGGGCTGGATGTTGCAGTTGGACAGCTCGCGCAGTGTGGGGCGGATGCTCACCTGTTGGTAGTAGGCGTAGTGCGTGTAGGAGGCGGGTTCAAAGGTCATGCTGGTGGGAGGAGGCGTGTTGCACACTACGGGCTGTGCCTCGAACAGCCTCAACCACGTGCCTCCAGCAATGGTAGAGATCTTCATGCGATAGGAGGTGAAAGCGTTCTGGGTGAAGTAGCTGTTGGCGATCTTGTACTTGCTCGACTCGTAGGTAACCCCGGCCATATCAAGAATGGTGGTCCAGACGCCGGTGCGCGTCGATCCCTCCAGAGTGAAGGTGCCAGGAGCGTTCAAGGGGTTGCCCGAGGGCCAGATGCGCAGACCGTTGATGAGAGCCACAGGTCCCAACAACTCGTAGTTCAGCGTCACGGGGAGTTCACTCTCCTCGGAATTGATAGGCAAGCCCTTCTCCCAGTCGAAGGCTGTAGAAGAATAATCACCCATCCCAGTGACAGTAGTCGTGTAGGGGTACACGAAGCAATGGTCGGTGCTAGTGAGGGGGTTGGAGGAAGCCAGCGCCGCCACGAAGGCGTCGAAGTCCACGGCGTTCTCGCCGACGGAGGGGAAGTGCAGCTCCACGGCCAGCACGTTGGTGCCCACGATCACTTCTCCAGCGGAGCGGATGATGCTGTGGTACACGTAAGCGCTGGAGGAACCGGAAGATGGAGAAGAGGGAGTCACAGCACCGGCAGGTATGTGGTCGCGGTAAATCTCCACACCGTTCACGTAGGCGATGATACCGTAGCGGTAGTTGAAGCGGTACTCGTAGGCAGCCATGTCCGCAATACCCGTGAAGGTCTTGCGGAAGTACTGCGTGCCGGTCATGGCAGGAGCGGAGCCCATCGTGGCGGCCGTCCAGCTGCTGTCACTGAAAAACAGTGCAGTCCAGTCCGAAGCGATGGAGGAAGCGGAGGCGAACGTCTTCCACTCCTGCGTTTTCATGATGGGGTAGTAGAGAGAGAGCGTGAAATCCTCCTCCATTCTCTCAACCATGAAGCCCTTGAAGACGATGTTTCCGTAGATGCCAGCAACACTCACCCAGGAACCATTGACCCAGGAGTTGCGGCTGGATTGCTGCGCCTTCTGCATGCGGAAGGTGTACTGGTTGTTGGTAGTAGGAGTCAAATAAAACTCATCGGTACGGAGCTCGTTGTCGGCAAAGCGTTGGCTTGTCACTAACGTCTTCGGGCCACTAAGTATCTTGTAGGACTCCTCTGAAGCGTATCTCCAGCACTTCTTCGTCACGGCCACGTAAACCTGACCATCTTCATAGGTAATCGTGCTCACAGCAAGGGACACTACGTCATTAATCGTACCACATAGTAATACCCAAGATGATAACAAGCGACGGATAATGCATTCTAAGTAAAGTGCAAAGAATTACTGCGAAAAGCTGACTACTCCAAGCATTACCGTATATTTGTACTATCAACAAACAAACCATAGCATTACGACAAAACTCCATCTGAGCCGCCATTGCTGTTTGGCTCCTAAACATCTGCAGTTGCGGCTCCCGCTATAATTAACCATCAACTCTTTCTTCCTTCATTTCATTTCCATACCCATTAGCCATGACTCCAAGCCATTAGCTAATGGAGGAAATGGAGAGAAGGTCGACAGTCAGTAGCAGTGGGATGCCACGTAGATGATCATGACTGGTGAGCTACTCCATCACGCTGTTCTCCGTCGTCGCCTCCATCACACACCCACAGTCACCGCCCAAGCACATCTCCAGCACCCTCGTCAGCAGACCACCGTCACACCGGTTGTGGCCCACCAGCAGCACACGCTGGGTCGCGCGGAAGGCACGCTTCAGCAGCGCCGTGTCGCAGTCGGGCGTCACGTTGCCCAGCTGCTTGAACGTCTGCGCCAGTGCCGAGCCTCCCAGACGCGCGTGGCCGCCGGAGAGGTCCACCAACACCAGCGAGGAGCGGCCCGCGTGCTTGATGTCCGGCGTCACCCTCAGCGAGATGTCCGGACAGCCCGCGTACACCCTCATCACCTCCTCGCCCACCTTCGCCTCCATCCACACCGAGTCCTTGCCGCCATGTCCACCTCCACCCTCGCATTGCCCATCGCCTCGCAGCACTCCAACTCCACAATCTCCAGCTGGCTCGCCCATCGCCGTCGCGCAGCCATCGTCGAGAACGGACTCTGCGCCAACACCGCCACGTCGCTCAGCGGCAGGTGCAGCACTGCTGCCACACCATCAGGCCCCTCACCCACCGGTCCACCTTGCTCGTCACCAACCACAGCAACCACAGGAAGCGCTTGCTGCCCACCCACAGCAGACGCAGCACGCGGTCCAGCGCCTGCATCACCCTCAGGTCCTCAGGCAGCACCTCCGCCACGGGGTGGTCCACAAACGGCTTCTTCGGCAGCTCGCCCACCAATTCCACCGTCTCGTCCGTCTTGCTGTCCTTCACCACCATGCAGCCCGTGTCCCTCATCTTGCCCATCACCATCACCGCCACCTTCTCGCGCTCGCCCACCGCCTCCATCAACGCGCGGTCCTTCTACCGGATCAGCATCGCCTCCTTCTCCTGCAACCCCGCGCCCCACACCTCCTTCACACACATCGTCTGGAGGATGTCCATCTCCGCTCCGTTCCGCGCCGAGATCTCCTTCACCACCTTCCCGTTGCCTGCCGTCTCAGCATCATCACTCTTCTCTCAGCAGTGGGTAGTTGTCCGTCTCAACGGACAGCAGCATGAACTGATGCATCAACTTGCAGAGCATGCCGAGTCACTCGGGTGGGAAGGCTGAGATCTCAATGCCATGGATGACCGAGAAGTGGTCATTCAAGGCAATCACAAGGATCATGCGACGCACATCCTTCAGCGTGTCACTCACGATGCACATTCAACAGTACAGCTTCCTCTTATCACTAATCACCATGGTACAGCCGAAGAATCAGTGATACGAGATGCAAGTGAAATGACAAGGCCATCACTTCAAGAACAGCAATAAAGAATAGATACTCTCCAGAAATACTCGAAATTACCTTCAATAGGGACACACGCCTTTCAGCTACAGCTACATCCAATTCAAGTGACATATGGAAATGACAATCCATACACGATTCAGAGAGCCACTCAAAATGCTCATAGGGTACGAATACACCAAAGAACACATCCACAATGCCTTCTCCTCAGCACGCATTCAACCAATCATGTAGTATTCATTCCATCAGATAACACATCAAAACAGTGTAGAGAGCGGATTACCAATGTCAGCATTCCGCGTATCCGTTTCACACAGTGAGCACAACTCACCATTGAAATAGCAACATCAAAAGAAGAAGAATCGACTAGGGAGGCATTGGAACTTCTAGATGAAAGCGATTTGACAATCCCATGATTCCACATAGAAAAGAAGAAACCAACTCAGCGTTACAAGCGAGAAATGAGGCAAAACAGGAATTGGCTAAAAGCGTCCCTATTTTCGTCAACCCCTTCATTCTTCCTTAATCTGGCACATTTCTCTTATCCATGCATCATTCCTTGTTCATGGAGTTCAGTACTGTTGAATGGGATGGCAGCAGCACGTATCCTTCCGTGATGGAGTGTTCCTGTCTCATGAATGCCTTTGTGACTGCTTAACGAGTTGAAATTGAGATGTTCCGTTCAATCGTGTGTGTCCTATTCCTTGCTTTGTCGTATTCCAGAGTCCCGTGATTGCGAGTTCTTCTACCACTCCATGACTGCAACTGCAGTATCTCTGACCCTAAACCTGACTTGCTTCTTCCTGTGTGCCAATTCCTCTTTGTTGGTGTCTATCGTGTGCCCGTTATGATGCAAACTGTTCGAGTCGTTGATCTCCTCCTTCTCCCCGTGAACGAGCCACTGGAACAACGCATTCATCCCCTTCGCACCCTCTCCACCGTGTACGCCTCACCGAAGAAGCACCACGCCCCACTCTTCAACACCATCACGTGCACGTAAGGATCCTTCGGTCAGGGAGTGATGGGACAACTGCACGGACTCTTCCAGTTCTCCAGTCGATCCTGTTGATGCGACACATTTCCTGTCAATCCCCCTGAAGAGTACCATCATCAGTCCAGCCAATCGCTCCACGCCGCAATTCGACGTGCACTCCTTTTCTCTCCCTCACGCATAGATAAAGTACGTGCAGTGTCCAAACCACGAGCAAGGAGGGATGCACACCCTCCAGCCATTCCCGCCAAGTGAGACATCCATTTCCCTCCACGACATTGACAGGATCCATTCACACCACCAGAGCTTCCTGACGCTGTTCACCATGAACCTGAGCATCCTCACCAGCAACGACAGCCCATGAACAATCATTGTGAGGTATTTGTTCGACACATCTCAGAAACAAACACAGCACAAACTAGGATTACTCTTCAAAGTACTTCTCCAGCGCGCCAATGTCTACACCGTGAGGGAGCGAGCGAACACACACCTTCCTTCACGACGGAGGTGCGGTGCTTGAAGGCGGACGGGGAGAGCGTCACCGTCGCCAGCTTCGGCATGTCTAGCGGTGAGAGGATGCAACCACCACCCACGCTGAAGGTCAAGGACACGGGGATACACGAAGGACTTGGAGTCTCCACTCATGTAAGTCGTGAGCGAGGTCAGCTCGGGCATGTCTACGCCTCACATTTCCATTACACACTCACTCTCCAGAACCAGCTCGGAGGCGTCGTGATCCGCGAAGGCCAGCGCGTCCTTGCCGAGCCGAATGGACGTCAGCACAGGCAGGTCTATTCATCACTCTCCTCCTCGTCGCCCACTCTGCAACGCCACATGCCTCGACTGCTGGAACGCCGCGCCGCCCAACGCCAGCGACTGCAGCTTCGGCAAGTCTACTCCTCAGCCTCTCCCGCCAGAACCACCCTTCAGCTCCAGCGCCGCGGCGGCAAAGGTCTTGCTCTCCGCCTCCACGTCGCCCAGCTCCAGCGTCTGCAGCGCGTCCAGACCCGACAGCTCGATTGTGGTGAAGAGCTTGAAGGACCCTGCACCGACCTTCAGCTCGCGCAGCCTCTCGCAGTCCCTCACCACCAGCGTGCCGTTTGTGTGCGTGAAGGAGTTCTCGCCCACCGCCACCGTCTCCAGACGGCTCAGGCCCTCCAGTCTCACCTCCGGCACGTGGTGGAAGGAGTCGTAGTAGATGGCCAGCTCGCGCAGCGCCGGGTTGTTCTCCAGCACGAACCAGCGAACCGATCCGAAGGCGCGGCTGCCCACCTCCACGACCTCCAGCTGCGCGTTGCCCTGCACCGTGAAGTTCGTCGCCATGCGGAACGCCGACGGGAAGAATGCCAGCTCCTTCACCTTCGGACAGTCCTTCAACGTGAACGACGAGAAGTCCTTGAAGGAGTCCTCGCCCATCTTGATCGTCTCCAGCTGCGCGTAGCCCTCGAACGCCAGCGCGCCCTGCATCATGAAGCACGCGCGGCCCACCGTGAACGCGCGCAGCGACGGCAGGCCCTCGAAGGCGTCCACGTGGAAGCCCTTGAAGGATTTGTCGCCGATCTCCACCACCTCCAGGCGTGGACAGTTCCTCACCGCGAAGTGCGCGTCATTCGCCCGGGTGAAGGACTCCAGGCCCACCGTCAGGCGCACCAGATTCTGCAGCCCCTCCAGCACGAAGGACTCCACACTGTGGAAGCAGTCGCTGCTGATGCGAATCGTCTCCAGCGCGGGCACGTCCTCCAGCCTGAAGTCCTCCGTGGTGACCAGCGAGTTCTGTCCGACAGCCAGGGACTTCAACGCGGTGCAGTTCACCACGGCGAAAGTGCCCGTGCTCTGGAAGGATTCCGAGCCGACGGTCACGTTGACCAGCGCAGGCAGGTCCCGAAGCACCAGGCGGTTCGCGTTCTGGAAGCACCGCGAGCCGAAGGAAGCGCTCTGCAGCAGCGGCGTGTCCTTGATCGTCAGCTGCTTTCCGTACTTGAAGGCGTCGGTGCCCAGCTCTCTCAATCGCGGACAGTTCCTCACGGTCAAGGCACTCGAGGACTGGAAGGAATCGCCATAGACGCCCAGCGAGACCAGCTTGTCCATGTTCTCCACCTTCAGCTCCTCCGCGATCTGGAACGAGTCGACGAACGACAGCGTCTCCAGGGACGGCAGCTCCTGCAGCTCCACCGCCCTGAACATCCGGCACGACTCGGAATCAAACGCCAGCGTCTTCAGCGCCGTGCAGTTCGCGATCCGGGCCACATCTCCGTCTGCGGCGCTGAAGCTCTTGGAACCGAACTTCGCCGTCTCCAGCCGGCCCAGGCCCTCCAGCGTCAGTCGGGTGGCCTGCGTGAAGCAGTCCTCGTCGATGCGCAGCGTCTCCAGCGCGGGCAGCTTCGCCAGCTGGAAGCGCTTGAAGTGCTTGAAGCTCCCCACCTCCGCCGTCAGCCGCTTCAGCGACGCACAGTTCGACACGGCGAAACTGCCCTCCGCAGCAGAGAAGCTCCCGGCGCCCACCCACACGGACTGCAGCGCGGGCATGTCCGACAGGGTCACTGCCGTCGTGTTCCGGAACGAGCCCTCCTTCAGCGTGAGGCGCCGCAGGGAGACCGCTCTCGTGATCTCGAACCGCGCGGCAGGCTGGAAGGCGAGGCGGCCCACGTACAGCTCCTCCAGCGACTCCACGCCCTCCAGCACCAGCGCCTTCGCCTCCAGGAAGGAGCGGTCGCCGAACGTCAGGTTCTTCAGCTCCGTCCGCCGGGTCAGGTCCAGGGCCTGTGCCCTCTGGAAGCAGTCCGCGCCGAACGCCACCCTCTCCAGGAACAGCGTGCCGCTCAAATCCAACGTGAAGTTGGACATGACTCCGTCGCCCACGCTCAGGTCCGTCATCGCGTCGCAGTGCGTCAGGCGGAACTCGCCGCTGCCGTGCGCGAAGCTGCTCGCGCCGATCGTCAGACTCTTCAGCGCGGACAGACCGTTCACGCTGAACTGTTCTGTGTTGACGAAGCTATGCGAACCGATTGTGATGCTCTTCAGTACGGGCAGACTACTCAGATCGAGTCGCGTCACGTTGGCGAAGCAGTGCGAACCAATCGCGATGCTCTTCAGCGCGGGCAGAGCGGTGAGATGAAGCGACGTGAAGGCGGCGAAGGCACCATCGCCAATGAACAGCTCCTGAACGCTGGAGGCGACGAGCGAGAAGGCACCGGCGGCGTGGGCGAAGCTGTTCGTCCCCACCACCACGCTCCGCAGGGAGTCGAGCTGGGCGAGAGCGAAGTTCCGCACGTCGGCGAAGCAGTCCGCGCCGATGGTCAGTCGCTGCAGCGCGGGCAGCCTGGCGAGGTGGAGGCGAGTGAAGGCGCCGAACGCCTTGTCCCGAACGGTCAATTCCGTCAGGGACTGGCAGTTCTCGACGCGCAGCTCGCCGGCTTTGCGAATGAAACTGCTCTCTCCGAAGGACACGCTCCTGAGATGGGGAAGCGAGGAGAGCGTGAAGTGCTCGACCTCCGTGAAACAGTCAGCACCGATCTCCAGCTCCTCCAGCGAGGGAAGGCTCTTCAGGGAAAGGGCGCTGAAGAAATGGAACGACCCGCTGAGCATCCTCAGCGTTTTCAGTGCCACGCAGTTCTCGATGTGCAACTCGCCATTCTTTCTCGTAAAACTCTCCTCCTTGAACACGATGCTCTCCAAACTCTTCAGATTGCGAATCCGCACAGTGAGAATGGAATCCAGGGAGAACGAACCGACAGAAAGGCGTTTGAGTTTCCGAAACGCTCCAAGATCAAACACAGTACTGTCCATGTCGTTACACTCACCATCGGGAATCACCAACTCCCTCATTAGTAGTACCATTCAAGCACTCCTTCAGCATTTGGAACGTCTCTTTGGCCTCTCGAGAAACGGGATTTATGGGGAATGCAAACACGAGAATCAGACCAGCAGCCACAAGGAGAAGAGTCGAAATCGCAATGCACAGCGTTCTTCCTCCAAACCGGCTCTTCTTCTGTCCCATATTCTGGCCTCTGCTGGGAATCATCGGCTCCTGCACGGTGTGGACGATGATGGGGGTTCTAGGGTTCATCGAGGACTCGTTTTGCTTACGGATTCATAACACTCGTCTTCTGCACATATACGCCTCTAGGGTTGGAATTGTACATTCTGGAGAACAAGGGTTGCGTATTCATGGAGTGAGACAATCACAGCGTTTCATCGTTCACATCTTGCGATACGGTGTGTGTAATGTGTCCTCTCCTGAGTGGAATGGATAGACTCCGTTGGAAGCGAGTAGGGTGGCATTCACCCCTACGTGTTCGGGTATTGATGAACAATGAATTGGGTGTTTATCCTCTCATTCATTCCTGGACAAGGGTTGTTTGTTCAGTACAATTCATGTTGACTCCCATAAGTGTGAGATCCTTTCGATGAGACCACTTGGTCTTCTTCTTTGGTTTTCTAAGTGATGAAGAAGCAAGATTCACAACTGTGAGTACGAATGGATAGAGGACTACTTCATCTACAGGATGCAATACAAAAGCAAGAGACAAATAGTGCATGTGTGAAGAAAACGGCAGGGATAGGATGAAACACTCTTGAAACGTCTGTGATACTCAGGATGACTCCATATACTCCCTCTCCCATCGTGAGTGCTGTCTTCTTCAAATCACACAATTCCTTTACCAGACTGTCAAAGGCGTGTAGGACTGTTCTTGATGTATGTGCCTGCATTTTCAAGTTGCAAGGAATGCTTGTGAACTCCAGAGCATCCACCCTGTGCTCATTTCCCGAATCCGTTACCCTATGACTGCGCTATTTCAATTTCAATCTCTATAATGGAGGCTGTGAAGAAAGGAATGCAGCATAACCTTCTTTTCGAGAGTAGCATCCAGTTTGTTCCTTGTTCCGCATTCACCGTTTTAGAATGCATTCAACCAACTATTGGAGAGGGATGAATCGATATCCATGTTGCTTTGCCCAGAAACTGCTTGTACAGTCCCATTCAACGCAGTCCAGCAGAGGAACATCGTTATTCTCTTTCCTATTCATCATTGGAGTCAGAATGTTGATTTGGTCTTTGGAAATGCCTTCCCTGTGTTTGTGGCGTGTGATTCTGGAGGCTACAGCATTCTCACCGATTTCCATCTCGAAATCATGATGCTGGTGTGCATCTACGCCCTTCCCGATGAGCTGGTGGTTGATGCGAAGCAGACCAGTCCAATGCATCCCAGTATCCTTCCTTCTCTCTCCTCAGTATTAGAACAACATGCTCCCATCAGTAGCATTCAAGTCATGGGTGGATCTGCACTGGACGTGATGTGCGCTCTGTTCCTGCCGCAGTGGTCAGAGCTGAAGACACACGAGAAGCCGATCCAGTCTCTTCTCCCTGCTGGACTCCGCCTTGTCCCCACCGCCTGGGCGTGTCGCCGCTCTCAGTCGCCGAGAACGAGGGCTGTCTCGCTGTTCCAGACGCTGTTCCAGCCGCTGAAGGAGGAGCATCCTGCGGTGGAGGACAAGACGGCGAAATCACCATGGCGTTTGACTGCTTCAACGCGTGTCCTTTCATCTGCGAGGAGAATGGAAGGCGGCGATCGACAGACGGCGCTGACGGTCCGAAGCAGGAGCACGACGCGGACCGCAGTGACGGGCTGTCCGCCAAGGCGAGCGTCGTGAGCAGGGCGATCTGTCCGTGTCTGCGTCAGGGCTGCAGGAGACCGTGTGTGGAGCACGCCCAGCAGACGGCGATCTGGCGACAGAAGCGCTGGCTGGAGAAGGTCGACGGGCTGGTGCGGCGCGAGGACTGCTGGGCGACCACTCGAACGAGCTGTGCAGAGGCGAGGTTCGCTGGGGTGAGCCATCTTCCGCCACTCCATGCGCATTCCCGCGGTTGTCGCATTGGGAGGTGTTCGCTGTGCCACTCGGTGTGGTGGACAGCAGCCGCAGCAAGGCGTGCTGGGTGTTCGATCACCCGTTTTATGATGCGTTGCTACGGCACAGCTTCATGATCTGCGGGAAGAACGATCGGACGATGTACCGACTGGGGTTGTTGTTTGAGATGGAGAAGGTGAAGAAGTTGACGGAGGAGGAGTGAGTGATCGAGCGAGGTGATGAGGAAGCCGAAGCTGGTGAAGAATGCAGAATCGGCAGAATCGCTGTGAGAAGGAGGGTTGTGTATATTGAATTGGTTATGACAACGAATCATAGATGGCTTGTTTGTTGACACAACGGAGTTATGTGTTGGAGAATCAGAATACACTATCCAGTGAAGCAATAATGAGCGGTCTGACTAAGATAGGCGATTATGAGTTGTTAGAGAAGCGGAATGAAGAGTATGAAACAAACTGAGGGAATGAAGCATAGAGAGTGGTTTGACGAATACAGAGCACGCAGTCGAACTACAAATGAGATTGTATTGATGGCAAGAATGAAAAATGGATTGGATGTGAAGGGAATCGAATCACGCTTTCCACAATTGAAAGAATGCAGAAATGAGCATCTGATGAGGTATATAGATATTGTGAAGAAGGATGACGAGTTGTGGGTAGTGATTCCTTCCAGAGTTGACAGAATAGATTGTGATGGAGAATTGTGATTGCTATTCTCTCTCGCAATTCTTGAAGCATAAGGATTACATGACTGAGGAGCAATTGCGTGAAATCGCTCGTGGTTGTTTATTGGGGTTGAAGTATCTTCATGAGAGAGGCATAATGCATGGAGTAAGCTCTCTAAAGTAAGAATGAGTGAATAGGACGTGAGACCAGTGAATCTGTTTCTGACTGAAGAGGGTGTGTTGAAATTGGGTTACTACGGCTTAACAACCCAAGCAGAGTGCTTTTCCATCAAGAAAAAGGATTGTGAAGGGGTTCGCAGTTTTGCTCTTGAAGTGTTTAGAGGAGAGTATGAGATGAAGAGTGATGTGTGGTCTCTTGGGATTGCTTTGATTGAAGTGATGGGTATAATACCATATTCTGGCGATAAGAATGATGACCTTCCCACAATGTATGGTCGTTTTCAGTTACCCTTTAAAAGAGATACCATCAAATCATCAGAATTGGTTGATTTCCTCCAGAGGTGCATTCAGAAGGATGATAGATGGAGTGTGAATGAGTTGCTGAATGTGAGTATGATGGGATGAGAATGATGAGTAGCATCCATTTGTGAAGGAGTGTGAAGAAGAGGTGTTGAGTCCATTGGTGAAGATACTGAAGTATCAAGAGTATTGTGAATGGATGCTGAAGACTGACGTGAAGGATCCTCATCTGGTGTTGCATAAGAATGGATTGTGTTGGTGTCATGAAGGGCTGGTTGAGAAGTTCCCTTCCATTGTAGTGGAATTGTGTTTGAATGGAGTAATCGAAGTGGATGTTGCATCCCACACACTGTTAAGAGTGAATGGAGAGGAAGTGAGTGGCGTCGAGCACAAACGGGTGCTGGATTTGAGTGATGATGGAGAGAGATGGGAAGGCGATGTGTTGAACGGTCAACCCTATGGCTGGGGCGTGTTGTATGACAGTGAGAACAGAATGGCGTATGAGGGATTCCGAATTGACAAAGTGAATGTGTGCTATGGCATTCAATACTACTCTGACGTCCAGAAGGTGGAGTATGAAGGAGAGATTTGTGAAGGAAAGCGCTGGGGACGATGCATTCAATATGATCGGAATGGCAACACTGTGTTTGATGGAGAATGGATGAATGATGATAATCAGATTGAGAAGCGAGTAGTACTGAATGAAGAGAATCAACTCCTTCACAGTTACATTGAAGAACTGATCGTGGAGAACAACAGTTGCAATGGACCAGAATGGACTGCTCTCGATTTGTCCTTCATTCCCAGTTTGCGATTGCTTGAAGTGGGTGATGAATGCTTTAAGTATGTGAATGAAGTGAAGTTAATTGGTTTATCCAAGTTGGAGAGAGTGGTGATTGGAATGAAAAGCTTCACGAAGGATAAGAATGGTTGGCCCAAGTATGATTCAAGTCGTCATTTCTATTTGAAGAATTGTGAGAGTGTGAGAGAATTGAAGATCGGTCATCATTCATTCTCTGATTATTCTGTGTGTGAGATTGAGAATGTGCCTTCTTTGGAAGTGATCGAAATGGGAGATGTGAATGAAAGGAGTTTCAATTTCAGTTATGCTTCATTGGAATTGAAGAGTGATTCTCAAAGAATGAAATGATGAATAGACTTGCCCAGTTTGAAATCACTCCTGTTTGGTGGTGATGCATTTGATGATTGTTCTCGTGCAGTGTTTGAGAGTGAATGGATTGAAGAGGGAATGATGACTAGACTTGCCTGAATTGACTTCCATTCGATTTGGTGATTATGCATTCCGATTCAATGATGATGATTCAAATGAATTGATAATGCGAAGTGGTGATGATGGAATGAACTGATGAATAGACTTGCCTAAACTCACTACACTCACAAGTGAAGGCAGTTGGACATTTGAGTGTCCTCATATCATCACTCTGGAGGGTATATCCTTTTACTCTATCCTCACAGATAGACATACCCTCTCTCACCACTGTTTCTCTCCCTCATGCATTTGAATGCAGAAATCAACTGCTTCACAAGAGTAATCACAATCAGAGAGAGTGATGAATAGATGTTGGCGAGTTTATCAATCATCCAGCCTTTCTTTGCAATCCCCACGCGAGTATTCATTCTGTTGACGAACTGAGAATAATGAGTCAAAGTGTAGAAGTGATGATTGTGGATAACAATGCATGTAATGATAAGTGTTTTACGGCATTGGCTTTATCATTCTTCTCCAATCTGAAGGTGTTTGAAGTGGGTGATTATTCCTTTGCGTTTGTGGATGAAGTGAAGTTGATTGGATTGAGTCAATTGGAGAGGGTAGTGATTGGAGGGAATAGCTTCACGAAGGATAAGAATGGTTGGCATAGTTATAATTCAAGTCGTCATTTCTATTTGAAGAATTGTGAGAGAGTGAGAGAATTGAAGATCGGTCATCATTCATTCTCTGATTATTCCGTGTGTGAGATTGAGAATGTGCCTTCTCTGGAAGTGATTGAAATTGGAGAATTGAATGAAATAAGTTGGAATTTCAGATATGCTTCATTGGAATTGAAGAGTGATTCTGAAAGAATGAAATGATGAATAGACTTGCCCAGTTTGAAATCACTTCTGTTTGGTGAAGATGCATTCCGCGATTGTTCTCGTGCAGTGTTTGAGAGTAAGACTTCCAGAAGGAGAATGATGAATAGACTTGCCTGAACTGACTTCCATTCGACTTGGTGATACTGCTTTCCAATTCAAGGGTGATGAATCAACTGAATTGATAATGCGAAGTGATGATGATGAAATGAAGTAATGAATAGACCTGCCTAAACTCACCTCACTCACTATTAAATGCAATTCCAGTTATACATTCTTCTATCCTCGTTCCATCACTCTGGAGGGTATTTCCTATCATTCTATCCTCACAAACAGACATGCCCTCTCTCAACACTGTCACTCTTCACAAGGGCATTACTTTCAAACAGAGGATAACCCTTCATACGAAGAGTTCCTCTCCCTCCTCCCCCTCATTCCTAGATATCACTCCTGCTCTCCGAAAGTATCTCTAATACCCTCTTTCTTCCACACACGATTCACCTTCAATTCTCTCCAAATGATTCATCCACACTTCAAAACCCTCTCCATCATCACACCACACTCATCCGCAATTCCCAATCAGAGAATGCGTGAGGATGTGCCATTCCATCCCTTTCCCCTGATCTTGCTCCATTTCCCTCCACAACTCTAAAAATCACACAACACTCACACACTAACCCCCAAATAGAAATAGAATCACTTGGTTATATCAACAGAGGAAAATTTGCGCATTTTTCGCGTGCGCAAATTTGCCGATTTGTACATAAATATGACTCGATTTGTAAGTGTTTATAAGAAATAAGTTGTAATGCCTTCAGCATCACTATAACAAACATGGACTAGAAGACAGCGTCGTAATCGCCGCGATCTTGACCATGACGCTATTCTATCAGTTATCTTTGCTGCTCCTTACCATAACATACTGTAGAGACACAGTGGACTCCTCCAGCACTCCATTTCCAGAAGAACAGTGAATGTACTCTATTTCTGCGCCTTTTCCAATGAGCTAGCAAAAATACATCGATTTGATCACTCTTTATCTGCTCCTATGCTAATCTACATCCATGAGCATCACAATCGCTTCTATAACAACTTAGATGAACACTTCTCATCATAAGGATTCAAAAGAAAGCAAATGGAAAATTGCGATTGACAAAATACAAACGATGCAAAATGCAATGTGTCGTGCCTCACAAATCGTGATGAAAAAGCCTTGAACTTTGGAATAATTATGCACATAATCGATCTGTTGATATGACACTCTCCCAAAATGCGTATTTTCTGTTGTTGATATGACCAACTAATTCGGCCTCGTAATGCACACACAGCTCGCAAAGAGCATCTACAAGACTGCATTACGTAGAGCCATTGCATTCGACCAGGAACCCGTGCTGAAAGTGGGGCTGTTCTCTTCTCCTTCTGATTGTAGTGTCTCATCACCCAGGAGTCCTTTGACCGGTACTACAATCAAATCAAAAACGGATCGACGAAAGAAAGAGACTATTGCAAAGATCGCCTGGACGCCTTTCTCTGGTTTCTCTTTCACACCCTTTCCACCTAGAAGTCATCACCAATTCTATTCCATGGATCGGTCTCTCTCTGCGTTCCTTCGTCAACAAGTTCAACAAACAGGCGAGGAAGAGACAACAACATTGTAATTCTCTCTTCATCCAATTCACTAGTAGCGCATTTCTTGCTCTGTTGCGTCTTTCCGATTACCTTCATTCGTGTCTGTTGTACGCCAGCAATTCTGGATTCATCAAATCGAAGATGGAATCCACACTTCCTGCCCCTCGTGATGGTCCTATTCGATCCTCCCCTTTCCCCGTAGTGCGTGAATGCTACGATCGGATTCGTCCCTCTCTGGAAATAGAGGCAAGAGAGCACTATGCTGGCTATGTGCTCATCCAAAACCCTTCTGCGCTTCTTCAGCTGAAGAGCTGGGATGAAGACGGTGATCGAGTGAAGGCGCTGCTTTCCTCCTCCGTGGTAGCCCCGTCTCCTCTCCCTCATTCCAGATGTTCCTTCTCGCCCCCATCCAGAACCAGTACCCGATGCTCTTCCTCAGCGAGTGCTTCCCACACCGCTCTCTCATTTCTAGTTCGCAGCACTCTGCCAAGAGCGCTCATGACATGAAGATCCGTCTGGTCCGCCTCGCCTCCAAACTGCGTGGCATACCAGACCGTTCTGCCAGCCGTGAGGAAGCCACGCCGAAGGAGGGACGGCGTCGTGTCCGCCTGACCTTGGATCCGCAGACGCAGCACGCGCTGGACGGCCTGTCCGTCACTCCCTCAAACGCCCTCAACACACCCATAAACGCCGTCAACACCCACATAAACGCCGTCAACACCCACATTCCCCCGCAGGAGGCGAAGCTGGACGGCTACAACTGGAAGCACGTGCTGCTGGGCGGTGCCTTCTCCCACCCCGTGGTGCTGTTTGACAAGACGCGCCTTAATCCCGCTGCGCTGACGCAAATCGAGTACGCGGACGAGACGGACACCGTCGCCTCCTCCACCGAGTACGAGCGCCTCCTCCGCACGCTGTCGAGGACGGAAACGGACACAGTGCCGCTGTGCCTGGACTGCACGACGGTGTTCGCCTCATATCCTTCTGCCTTCACTATACCGTAAAGGAGATTGCGGAGGCCGTGGAAGCGAGGCAACTCTTCGCCGTCGCCGTGGAGGATGTGCGCGACCTTCTGTTTAACTGTACGCCAGACAGGGCGGCGTGACGCGCAGGCACCATCGACCGACGCTTGATCTACCCGAATCTGCTGAAGCGGCTGGGCGGCGAGTTGGCGAAGTGTGCAGACGTCATTTACAATGTGCTGACCCGTGTTGACTGTTCTGTTTGCCACAAACACACGACAAGTCCTTGCGTTCGTTCAGGCGCCGCTGCACAAGGTGGTTGGTCCACAGGAGGAGAGAAAAGACACAGAAGCACAGGGGAACGAGAACAGGGAGACACTCCCACCCGAAGGTCCGAATCACCCAGTCCACGGGGAGACCCGAGAAGACGCTTCCGAAGGGCGACATGAGACCGTTCAGGCTGATGACCGTGCTGGCGAGCCGCGCGTCCACACTCTCCATGGCGATGAGCTCGCTGAAGGAGAAGGGGATGTAGAGGAAGAAGCCCAACAGGAGGCACAGCAGGAGGAAGGCGAGCGGCGAGGAGGCCCACGGCAGCGCGGCAAAGACAATGCCCGCCAGGATGGACGCCGCCTCGCAGATTGCGCACGGGAGAGGTGGTAGGCGTCCGACACATAGCCTAGTCGTGAGGGCGAAAAGAGGGGGCCACCACACCACAGCGTGCCCAGAATGCCGCCGATCTCGATGCAGCTGACGGCGGAGGGGACGTGGCTGCGAGTGAGGGGAGAGGACGAGACGGACGGGAGGACGGAAGGGGCGTGGAGGAGCCGAGGAAACATCAGTAACCACTCGCTGGTTGAAGGTGCTCTGCGGGTCATGGGGAGGGAGAAGTGCAACAATGAACACAGCGCCCAGAAGAAGCGAGAGGGAGAGAAGGGACTGGCATGACGATTTGCCCTCAGACTCCTCCTCCTTGGAATCGAGTGATGCATAGGACATCTAGAGAGAACGGGTGGTTGGAAGGAATGACTTCGTCAGGCCGTTTCGAGGGATAGAGAGAATAGGAGGCAAATGCATTGCACAGGTTTGCAATGCTTAGCACATAAAAGATGGAGCTCGGATTCCCGTGGACAGCCCGCGAAAGCGTGTTGCAGAGAATGGTCCCGATGGAACTGCAGCAGCAAATCACCGACCAGTAGAATCCGCGCACTATGCCTCAGTAAGGAGAAGAGGGGGTACAATTATCTGGAAGCCACTGCTTGAAGACAATGCATAGGATCGGCCACAACGTTCCCATACACGCGTAGCCCACTACCCAGAGAGCGAAGAAATAGAGTAGTTTCCCGTTGTAGAGGAAGATGCCAGTCCTTCCAACGAGCAGAGGATTCCGACCATGCCGAAGAGAAGAGTGTACATCCGAAACAGGTTTCCCTTCACCACATGACTCGTGATGAACTTGCTCAGCCCATACACGATAAAGGCCGTCGTATTCATCAGGGTATAGTTGGACTGCGTGAAGAACCCTCTCTGGATGAAATGCGGAGCGCATTCTCCCAGCGCCCTCCGAACCCTATTCCAACCCGTGCAGGACATAAAGAGAGGGAGGAGGATGTGGCCGAAGTAGAAGGAGCGCGATTCCTTCATGGGTTGGGAATGGAAATGAAGTTTGGTTTGTTGAATGGATTCGGGTTGTATCCTCTTCAGAGTGTTATTTGTGAATAGATTGGGTGAAGACGGTCAATCACTAGGGAGATAGCGACTCTGTGGCAGCTGCATGTGGCTACATCGTTGGCGTTGCATTGGACGAGGAAGCGATTCCCAAGGAATGGTTGGCGCATTTCGAACTGAAGACCATTCTTGCCTTCCAAGCGGAGAAGCTGCTTTCTCTTGTTCAGTGATGTTTTTGTTGTTACTCTCTTTTCACATATTCATCCAGATTGACTTCCCTATCTGGAGAGGAATGAAACCCTCTCATCCCTATAATCCCTTTCAAACAAACACACCAAACCTTCACAGTCTTGGTAGCAGTCTTCTTGACAGCAGCAGTCTTGACAGCCTTGCCCTTCACTCCTCCCACAGCCTTCTTCTTATGCGTCTTCATCGCCAACAGCACCACCACGACGATAATCACAACCACAACCACCACAAGCACCACAATCACCACTACAGACACGCACACGCCACTCGCCTTCTGCCATTCGCCATCTTTCTTACCCAACACACATGCTCTCGTCTGCGTGCCCACATAACTGCCCTGCTGCGAGCACTCGTGCACCGCCACCTCGTCCACCGGCGTCTTCTCGAACACGCCCTCCGGCTGGCAGTAGCCCTTGCGCACCACGATCATCACCCTCACGAACGTCTCGCCGCGCGGGTTCTTGCCGCGCACCGTGAACGCCGTCTCCTCCATCTCCTTCACCGGCTTGCCCGCAATCTCGCCCGTCTTCCCATCAATCGTCAAACCCTCAGGCAGCGGCGTGTTCTCCTGCATGAAGAACTCCGTGATGATGTTCCGGTAGCTCGGCTTGCCGCTGCTCCCCTCCGCGTTCAGCACAAACTCCAGCGTGCTCGTCTCGTACTGGATCTTGTCCGGCAGCTTGTACACGCACTTGTCGTTCTTCACGTCGCCCAGCACGCCATTCACACACTCTCGGTACGCGTACCCGCGGAAGCCCTCGGGACAGGCCGCGGGAGAGATCTGACCCTCGCCCACCGCGGGGAAGTCGCCCACGCCGGGACACGACCCGCTGCCCGCGGCCCTGCAGTACTGGAACACGTACGCGTTCACGCTCACCGTGTCGGAGGCAGAGCGGTCCACCACGAACTTGAACGTCTTGAAGCCCGCCAGACCCACCGGCGCCTCCAGCGCCAGCCGCGTGCGGTCCTTCGTCTCCTGCCCCCTGGCCTCCAGCGCGCTCGTGAACTCCTCGTTGCGCAGGAAGCGCGCGTACAGCGAGAAGCCGTAGTTGCGGCGCACGCCGTTGGTCTGCAGTGCGAAGCTGTTCCACTTGGAGCCCTCCAGGTTCTCCACCGTCCACTCGATGAAGGAGCCCACGTTGTTGGAGAGGGAGCCGAAGGTCGACGGGTTCAGATCCAGCAGGTCCTCCTTCGTGCAGCCACTTACAGGGCTGGCGTCGATGGAAGCGAAGGTGTCCAGCACCACCGAGCAGTCGTTCACGCCGAACACGCCCGTCGCGTCGAACACAATGGCAGATTGATCGGCACTGCGGTGTACTTCAAAAGCGATCACGTTCTTGCCGGCCACAGCGCCCACCGTGGAGAGAATCACGTGGAACTTGGAGAAGAGAGACGCGTCGTGCGCCGCCAACGCCTTACTGTCCGCCACAAAGCTCTCCTCCAGATTGAAGCGCGCCACGAGTCTGCCGTTGAAGTAGACTACCACACCGCCCGTGTACTTCACGCGCACGTTCAGCACGTGGTAGTCCTCCAGACTCGGGACAGTCACCTCACGGCGGATGTACGCCGTGGTTCCGACGTGGTTGCCCATCGCTCCGCCCTTCACACTCTGCCACTCCGAATCGTCAAACTCCACAGCCCTCCAGTCTTCACTCACCGCATTCTCGCTGTTGAACAGCCGCCATTCGCCGAAGCCCACCTGGAACGGCAGCAGCGAGGAGAAGGAGGTCGCGACGCCCGCCCCTACAGGCATCTGACCCATCTCGAACAGCATCGCGCCCAGGTCCACGGTCAGCCACCAGCCCGCGGGGTTCGCCCAGCCGTCCTTCTTCGCGTCCTTCAGCTCCGCCGTGTACAGCGCGTGCGGCAGGCACCAGTCCGCGTAGTTCAGCCCGTTCGGCACGGCGAGCGCGTCGCTGGACTGGACCACCTCGCCGCTCACGCTGCGACCCGCGTGCAGCTGGTAGGAAGCCTCGTGCGGCCAGTAGTCCGTGCGCACCACCAGCGTGATCAGCGACTTGCCGCCCGCGCACACCTCCACGGACAGTGTGATGGAGGCAGTGGAGGAGTCACCGCCCACCTTCTTCGCCGTGATCGTATAGCTCGCGGCAGCCATCTCCGTTCTCGCTGTGACCGAAATCTTGCCCGTCGTGGGATCCACCGTAATGCCCTCAGGCAGCGCGGGCGTGACGGCGAAGTCAAAGAAGTACTCCGAGTTGGGATACACCTCGCCCATCTCCACATCCTTGAACACGGTCAGCACGGGGCTGTACGCCAGCTCGGGCACCACAGCGGGCAGCACCTCCATGCCCAGGTCGATCGTGCCAATCTTCCACTCGCACTCCGCCTCATTGCCCGTCCCGAAGTTCTCGAAGCGGTACTGGTTCCACGGCTGGCTGTTCTCCACCCAGATGCGCTTGTGCTCGCCCACCAGCGACCACGTCATGCCCGTCACGTTCTTCAGCGTCGTCCACGCCTCCAGATTCGTGTTTCTTGCCTTCAGCACGAACTGTCTCGGCTGGCGCACGCCCTGCGTGTACTGCAGGTACAGCGTGATGCATGAAATCCACTCGCGACGGTTGTTCTCGAAGGTGAGGGTCCAGAAGTTCTCGCCGCACGTCTTCTGCGCCATGTAGCGGGAGGAGTCGAAGTTCGCCAGCAGCGCGGGGAAGCCCTCCATCAGCGAGTGGGTCACGGCGTAGTCGAACACGCGCGAGCCCCCCAGTGCCAGCCGCACCGCACAGTCGAACACGGAGGTGGTTTGCGAAGCTGTCTGCGCCACAATCGCGATGGCGATGGTGTTCGTTCCCTCCTGCAAATAGGTCACGGACTCCACACCCATCACCCTCACGGGCAGCGAGATCTGACGGTACAGCAAATCCGTGTAGGCGTTCAGACCCACCGACGAGGAGCTCAAGTCGCCACTCACACCATTCCGGAACACCTCCACGTTGTTCAGATAGATCACACAGCCATACAAATAGCGCAGCGAGATCACGAAGCCCGCCACGCCCTCCAGCGACGCCATACTG
>JBBPEF010000002.1:0-21401 GCA_039096365.1 Blastocystis sp. JDR
GAACGCCACGTACTGGGCGGACAAAGCAGTGAACAAGCCCAAAGGCGAGGTGGAGTACGACAAGGAAGTGTGGGACGCGGACATTTCAGCCCAGGAAGTGATCTACGCCATCCATGCAATGAAGAACGGCAAGAGTGCGGGAAATGACAACATCCCTGTGGAAGTGTACAAGGCCATCGTGAGAGATGCCCGAAAGGAGGGTGGTGGTGTGGAGCTGTTCCATCGCTTGGTGGACGCGGTGAACACTCTGTTCAATGGATTCATACCCTCGTCAATGATGATCTCCGTCGTGGTTCCAATCTTCAAGAAGGGTGATTCGGGTGATCCGGCAAACTACAGAGGCATTAGTCTCATGAATGTACTGCTGAAGATTGTGTGCTCCGTTGTGGCACAGAGACTGCAAAACACACTGGATGGTCAGCTGACAGATGCGCAGGCGGGTTTCCGTCCTGGGATGCAGTGTGCAGGACATGTCCTCGCCCTGATCGAAATCATCCAGAGATGGAAGTTTGAGCGTAAAGAAGCGTACAACCCTGCCCAAGCTGTGCAAGCTGTGCAATCTGTGGAATCTGAGAGAGGTGTGGATGGGAGGATGGAGAGAGGTGTGGATGGGAGGATGGAGAGAGGTGTGGATGGGAGGATGGAGAGAGGTGTGGATGGGAGGATGGAGAGAGGTGTGGATGGGAGGATGGAGAGAGGTGTGGATGGGAGGATGGAGAGAAGTGCGTATGAACAGACACAGAGAAGTGCGTATGAACGGACACAGAGAACAATGGATGAACAGAGAATGAGAGAGGTGGACCCATCGATAGCATTCGAGATGGACTTGCTATTCAACAGACTGATGGAGTCGATGAGTGAAAGTGAACGGGAGAAATACAAGAAGGGGCCGTATGCCTGCTTCATCGACTTTCAGAAGGCCTACGACACTGTCCCCCATCAGGCATTGCTGCATAAGCTGCGTGCGTACGGCATTACGGGCCGGGTCTATCACTTCATCGAGACTCTGTACAGTCATTCCATGATGCAAGTGAGGATAAACGGCGTGTACTCGAGAGAGTTCCCTCTCCAGCGCGGCCTGCGTCAGGGATGCCCGCTGAGCCCAATTCTGTTTTCCCTGTTCATCAACGACATTCTGCCAGAAGCGCCATGTAGACCGGACCGGTGGTGGCCGAAGGTCGACTGTCTGCTCTATGCCGATGATGTGTGCCTCTTTGCGCCGAGTGAGCTGCAGCTCCGGTCCCTGATGGCGCAGGTCTCCGAGTGGGCAGACACGTGGGAGATGACCATTGGTCAGAGCAAGTGCGGAGTGATGAAGTTCACCCCGAAGGGGAAAGAAGAGCTGGAGAGAAGAATCCGAGCAACAGGAGAGAAGTGGCTGCTGCAAGGCAAGGAAATCAGCCCTGTCGAAGAGTACAAGTACCTCGGACTGGTGATCACCCAGGACCTGAACTTGCGCAGAATGGTCGAAGCGCGTGTTCAAGTCGCCAAAACGAAACTATGAAGAAGAGACTGTCGGTTGCCTACAAGGGGAAGGAGATGTCTGCGGTACTGGCTCACCTGATGAGCACGGAACCCTTCTTCAGCACGACCCAGACTCCGATCCTGAAGACGATACGGACCCAGGGGAACACGCTGTGGACGAAGAAGCTCAGCAAGGACGACGAGTACAAGGATAACCTCAAGCGACTGCAGTTCACCCTGCGGAATGTCTTCTGCAACAGCAACAGTGCGGAAGGATACTACTTCTCGTCGTACTGCGCCAATGAGCAGCAACTCGACATGATCTGGCCAGGACTGTGGAGGGACGCGAAGAGTGAAATGGAAAAGGCATCCTCCTGCACGCTGTACCTGAAGGAGGGCCTACTGTGGAGACGTTCCTTCATGGACATGTGGTACGTCAACCCCCAGCTGGGGAGGGGGTTCCAGCAGCTGCTGCAAATACGCACCCACATGTGGGAGATCGTTCAGGCGGTCAAGGTAGCCAAGGGGAAAAGGAGAAGGGAGGAGGTGTGTCCCTGCTGCATGGAGAAGGTGAAGGAGACGCCCTACCACCACATCGCGGAATGCTCCGCCTTTGAGAATGAGCGGCGTTTCATGATCAGGACGTTCCTCCATTCCAGAGGTACCATCAACGACATATGGGACACGCTGGAGTTGGTGCTGGGGAGGATTCGCCCCAACACAGAGACGAGTGACGAAGTGCTTCTGGACAGCATTTTCACTCCTCGCAACAAGCGGATTGCCACCGAGTTTGCCCCCTCCGGACTTACCAGCGAGATGCAACGAGCCGCCCTGATCAACGCGTGTCAACGAGCAGACTCCACCACGACTAGATGGAATGTGATTCCCGACATGAAGAAGAATGCTGCCCGCATGGCGAATCAGGAAGCCGCCCGCCTTCTCAGAGAGGATGCTACAGCAACTGTGAATCAGAGCGTCACAAGAACCGCGAATGTGAACGCCACAAGAACCGCGAATCAGGGTGCTACAAGAACCGCGAACAAACCTGTTACCGTCTCCGTCTCCTTCCAGCCACCCCCCATTCCCCGCAGGAGCCACCAACCCAGCTCACTCGATGAGAAGCAGGAAGACGACTTGCTCTTAGATTACCAGATATCCCTGGAAGGCGCGTACGTGTTGGCAGTGTACCTGAATAGCACATATCAGAAGCGGCAGAAGCTGATTAGCAAGTATGAAGCATCTCTTGCTCCTTCTCCTGTTTGTTTCACCACAACTCGGCCTCGACATAAAGGACCCTTCAGTTCTTCAACCAGGATAGTCATTCGGGAATTCCACCCGCATTTGATTTCTGCACTGCCTTTCGAACTCCCAAACAGGAGAATTGACGTGCCCAAATCAATAGCAACGGACAGTGCTTGCATGCCAATGATCTGCACTCTCCCCATAGCTATGCACAGCAAACCACGTGAAAATGGGTACTATCATCGCAGAGAGTGAACAAAACGCAAAGCGGGATGGACAGGATGTCCTTGCCTCCCAACAACCCTGAGGATAGTGTAATGACAACAAGAAGGACGGAAAAAGCGAAAACGGAAAAGAAAGAAGGGAAAGCAGACATGCAGGAACGAATGGCAATGCACACGGTTGGACGATGCACAGACCCGTTCTACTCTATTCTGGGAGAGAGTAGTCACGCATTTCGCAAGCCATGACATGCTAATGGGAATGAGTGACAGAAGGACTACCATGGCGAGTAGTAAGTGCAATGCGATGAGAGCAATACAAAGGAATGGATTTGGAGAAGGGAATCGTAGATAACGGAAACTGAAAAGTGGAAGGCGATGAATGAATACTGGATAGTGATAAATGAAAAGTGGAAGGCGATAAATGAATGGGGAAGAGTGCCGTTGTTCATAAAATCTTTCACCAAATGAAGATCCTAGCTCAGAATGAAGAGAAGAAGGAGGATAGAAGAAGAAGGATCGCAAAGGAGAGTAAATCACGGAATGCAGATCAGAAGTGGAGAAGGACCCAAGGAAGGTAGGAAGAGAATGAGGAGTAGGGAACGAAGTAAAGAGTGGGCGAAAGCCAAAAACCCGTCATGGCAAAGAAAGAATGGGGGAGAGAAAGGAAGTGCATGACGTGAAGAGGAGGGATGGAGGCGCCCTCACGAAGTGAGGAGAAAACCCCCGAAGCCGAGGAAGGGAAGGAGGAGCACGATCCCGGGAAGTGTGAATCGGACCTGACCCACGGCAAGTCATGAAGAGCCGGGAGACGGCAAGGGTGAACTGACCGACCGGAGAAGTGTGGGAGGGAGGCCAAGAAAGACGACCCCAGAAGGGACCCAGAAGGGACCCAGAAGGGACCCAGAAGGGACCCAGAAGGGACCCAGAAAGGGACCCAGAAGGGACCCAGAAAGGACCCAGAAAGGGACCCAGAAGGAAGCGCGGAAACGAACCCGAGGAGCGGAACTCGTAAAGAAGGAAACCCTCGGGGGAGGCCAAGCGACCGGAGGGAATGGCGCGGGACAGGCCCGAGAGAGGTCTGCCGAGACCGGCGAGGCGACGAGGACAGGACGGAACCAGGCGATCTCGAGAAGCCTGGGGAAGGCCAAGGAGGAGAAGGGAGCCTCGAAGACGAGGAGGGGAAGTGGACGAGCGAAGCGGACCCAGAGGCGGAAGCCGACGAGCGGAAGCCAGGAGGCGGAAACCGAAGGGAGGCGCGGGCGAGACACCCCGAACGGTTGTCGGAAGAGTCAACTGAAGCCGAGAGGAGGAAAGCTGGCTGACAGTGAGTAGCCCTGGAGGCGGAAGAAGACAGACGGGACGACCGTGGTGGAAGGCTGTTGGGGAGAGAGTCCCTCGACAGTTCGGAAGCCGAAGGACCGGGAAGGGGAAACGGACGACGGACGACCGACAAGACAACCGACGACCAGCGACTGACGGACGACGACAACGACCAACGGCCGACAACCGACAACCGACCGGACGACGGACGACAAGACGACCAACGGCAACGACCAACGGCAACGACCAACGGCAAGACGACCGACGACCGACGGCAACACCGAATCAACGACCGACGACAAGACGACCGACGACCGAACCGACGACCAACGAGACGAGTGAAAAACAAACATAACCCAAGAACAAGCATTCCGAGCGGAGGCTACCGAGCAATCGGACCGACGGGAGGAATTACTGTCTCTGAAAGGAGGCATACGAGCCCAGAAGTCGGACATGGCGAGGGCGTTAAAGCAAGCGGGGTCCACCCCAAAAGAGGGCGGGCAGTACGTAAACGTTTTGTTTTGTTTTTGTTTTGTTGTTTCTAAAGACTGACAACACTGATGCATACTGTTCGAGTCATTGATGTCCTCCACTTCCCCGTGAACGAGCCACTGGAAGAACGCATTCATCCCCTTCGCACCCTCTCCACCGTGTACGCCTCACCGAAGAAGCATCTCACCCCACCCTTCAACACCATCACGTGCACGTACGGATCCTTCGGTCATGGAGTGATGGGACAACTGCAAGGACTCTTCCAGTTCTCCAGTCAATCCTGTTGATGCGACACATTTCCTGTCAATCACTCTGAAGAGTACCATCATCAGTCCAGCCAATCGCTCCACGCCCGCAATTCGACGTGCACTCCTTTTCTCTCCCTCACGCGTAGACGAAGTACATGCAGTGTCCAAACCACGAGCAAGGAGGGCTGCACACCCTCCAGCCATTCCCACCAAGTGAGCCGTCCATTTCCCTCCACGACATCGACAGGATCCATTCACACCACCAGAGCTTCTTTACCCTGTTCGCCATGAACCTGAGCATCCTCACCAGCAAAGACAGCCCATGAACAATCATTGTGAGGTATTTGTTCAACACATCTCAGAAACAAACACAGCACAAACTAGGATTCTTCAAAGTACTTCTCCAGCGCGCCAATGTCTACACCGTGAGGGAACGAGCGAACAGACACCTTCCTTCACGACGGAGGTGCGGTGCTTGAAGGCGGACGGGGAGAGCGTCACCGTCGCCAGCTTCGGCATGTCTAGCGGTGAGAGGATACAACCACCACCCACGCTGAAGGGTAATAATACGGGGATACACGAAGGACTTGGAGTCTCCACTCGAAAGGGTCGTGAGCGAGGTCAGCTCGGGCATGTCTACGCCTCACATTTCCATTACACACTCACTCTGCAGAACCAGCTCGGAGGCGTCGTGATCCGCGAAGGCCAGCGCGTCCTTGCCGAGCCGAATGGATGTCAGTGCCGGCAGGTCTATTCATCACTCTCCTCCTCGTCGCGCACTCTGCAACGCCACATGCCTCGACTGCTGGAACGCCGCGCCGCCCAACGCCAGCGACTGCAGCTTCGGCAAGTCTACTCCTCACTCTCTCCCGCCAGAACCACCCTTCAGCTCCAGCGCCGCGGCGGCAAAGGTCCCGCTCACCGCCTCCACGTCGCCCAGCTCCAGCGTCTGCAGCGCGTCCAGACCCGACAGCTCGAGCGTGGTGAAGAGCTCGAAGGACCCTGACCCGACCTTCAGCTCTCGCAGCCTCTCGCAGTCCCTCACCACCAGCGTGCCGTTTGTGTGCGTGAAGGAGTTCTCGCCCACCTCCACGGTCTCCAGACGGCTCAGGCCCTCCAGTCTCACCTCCGGCACGGAGCCGAAGGAGTCGTAGTAGATGGCCAGCTCGCGCAGCGCCGGGTTGTTCTCCAGCACGAACGAGCGAACCATTCCGAAGGCGCGGCTGCCCACCTCCACGACCTCCAGCTGCGCGTTGCCCTGCACCGTGAAGTTCGTCGCCATGCGGAACGCCGACGGGTAGAACGCCAGCTCCTTCACCTTCGGACAGTCCCTCAGCGTGAACGACGAGAAGTCCTGGAAGGAGCCCTCGCCCATCTTGATCGTCTCCAGCTGCGCGTAGCCCTCGAACGCCAGCGCGCCCTGCATCATGAAGCACGCGCGGCCCACCGTGAACGCGCGCAGCGACGGCAGGCCCTCGAAGGCGTCCACGTGGAAGCCCTTGAAGGACTCGCTCCCGATCTCCACCACCTCCAGGCGCGAACAGTTCCTCACCGCGAAGTGCGCGTCATTCTCCCGGGTGAAGGACTCCATGCCCACCGTCAGGCGCACCAGGTTCTGCAGCCCCTCCAGCACGAAGGACTCCGCGCTGTGGAAGCAGTTACTGCTGATGCGAATCGTCTCCAGCGCCGGCACGTCCTCCAGCCTGAAGTCCTCTGTGGAGAGCAGCGAGCTCTCCCCGACAGCCAGGGACTTCAACGCGGTGCAGTTCACCACGGCGAAAGTGTCCGCGCGCTGGAAGGATTCCGAGCCGACGGTCACGTTGACCAGCGCAGGCAGGTCCCGCAGCACCAGGCGGTTCGCGCTCTGGAAGCACTTCGAGCCGAAGGAAGCGCTCTGCAGCAGCGGCGTGTCCTTGATCGTCAGCTGCTTTCCGTACCTGAAGGCGTCGGTGTCCAACTCTCTCAATCGCGGACAGTTCCTCACGGTCAAGGCACTCGAAGACTGGAAGGAACCGCCATAGACGTGCAGCGAGACCAGATTGTCCATGTTCTCCACCTTCAGCTCCTCCGCGATCTGGAACGAGTCGACGAACGTCAGCGTCTCCAGAGACGGCAGCTCCTGCAGCTCCACCGCCCTGAACATCCGGCACGACTCGTAAGAGAACGTCAGCGTCTTCAGCGCCGTGCAGTTCGCGATCCGCGCCACGTCCCCGTCTGCGGCGCTGAAGCTCTTGGAACCGAACTCCGCCGTCTCCAGCCGGCCCAGGCCCTCCAGCGTCAGGCGGGTGGCCTGCGTGAAGCAGTCCGCGTCGATGCGCAGCGTCTCCAGCGAGGGAAGGCTCTTCAGAGAAAGGGTGCTGAAGAAATGGAACGACCCGTCGAGCATCCTCAGCGTTTTCAGTGCCACGCAGTTCTCGATGTGCAGCTCGCCATTCTTTCTCGTAAAACTCTTCTCCTTGAACACGATGCTCTCCAAACTCTTCAGATTGCGAATCCGCACAGTGAGAATGGAACCCAGGGAGAACGAGCCGACAGAAAGGCGTTCGAGTTTACGAAACGCTCCAAGATCAAACACAGTATTGTCGATGTCGTTGCATTCACCATCAGGAATCACCAACTCCTTCATGTTAGTGGAGATAGTGCCGTTCAAGCACTCCTTCAGCATTTGGAAGGTCTCTTTGGCCTCTCGAGAAACGGGATTTCTGACGAATGCAAACACGAGAATCAGACCAACAGCCACAAACAGAAGAGTCGAAATCGCAATGCACAGCGTTCTTCCTCCAAAGCGGCTCTTCTTCTGGCCCATATTCTGGCCTCTGCTGGGAATCATCGGTTCCTGCACAGTGTGGACGATGATGGGGGTTCTAGGGTTCATCGAGGACTCGTGTTGCTTACGGATTCATAACACTCGTCTTCTGCACATATACGCCTCTAGGGTTGGAATTGTACATTCTGGAGAACAAGGGTGGCGTATTTATGGAGTGCGACAATCACAGCGTTTCATCGTTCACATCTTGCGATACGGTGCGTGGAATGTGTCGTCCCCTGAGTGGAATGGATAGTCTCTGTTGGAAGCGAGTATGATGGCATTGACTCCTACGTGTTCGGGTATTGATGAACAATGAATTGGTTGTTTATCCTCTCATTCATTCCTGGACAAGGGTTGTTTGTTCAGTACAATTCATATTGACTCCCACAAGTGTGAGATCCTTTCGATGAGACCACTTGGTCTTCCTCTTTGGTTTTCTAAGTAATGAAGAAGCAAGATTCACAACTGTGAGTACGAATGGATAGAGGACTACTTCATCTACAGGATGCAATACAAAAGCAAGAGACAACTAGTGTATGTGTGAAGAAAACGGCAGGGATAGGATGAAACAGTCTTGAAGCGTCTGTGATTCTCGGGATGACTTCATATACTCCTTCTCCCATCGTGAGTGCTGTCTTCTCCAAATCACACAATTCCTTTACCAGAGTGTCAAGGACGTGTAGGACTGTTCTTGATGTATGAACCTGCATTTTCAAGTTGCAAGGAATGCTTGTGAACTTCAAAGCATCCGCCCTGTGCTCATTTCCCGAATCCGTTACTCTATGGCTACGCCATTTCAATTTCAATCTCAATAATGGAGGCTATGTAGAATGGGATGCAGCATAACCTTCTTCTCGAGAGTGGAAACCAGTTTGTTCATTGTTCCCCTTTCACCCTTTTAGAATGCATTCTATCAACTATTGGAGAGAGATGAATCGATATCCATGCCGCTTTGTCCAGAAACTGCTTGTACAGTCCCATTCAACGCAGTCCAACAGAGGAGCATCGTTGTTCTCTTTCACATTCATCACTACAGTCAGAATATCGATTTGGTCTTTGGAAATGCCTTCCCTGTGTTTGTGGAGTGTGATTCTGGAGGCTACAGCATTCTCACCGATTCCCATCTCGGAATCATGATGCTGGTGTGAATTGACGCCCTTCCCGATGAGATGGTGGTTGATGCGAAGCAGACCTGCCCTATGCATCCCAGTACCCTTCCTTCTCTCTCCTCAGTCTTAGAACAGCATGATCCCATCAGTGGCATTCAAGTCATGAGTGGATCTGCACTGGACGTGATGTGTGCTCTGTTCCTGCCGCAGTGGTCATGGCTGAAGGCGCGCGAGAAGCCGATCCAGTCTCTCCTCCCTACTGGACTCCACCTTGTCCCCACCGCCTGGGCGTGTCGCCGCTCTCCGTCGCCGCGAACGAGGACTGTCTCGCTGTTCCAGACGCTGTTCCAGATGCTGAAGGAGGAGCATCCTGCGGTGGAGGACAAGACGGCGAAATCACCATGGCATTTGACTGCTTCAACGCGTGTCCTTTCATCCGCGAGGAGAATGGAAGGCGGCGGAGCGTGGGGTGAGGCGATCGACAGACGGCGCTGACGGTCCGAAGCAGGAGCACGACGCGGACCCCAGTGACGGGCTGTCCGCCAAGGCGAGCATGGTGAGCAGGGCGATCCGTCCGTGTCTGCGTCGGGGCTGCAGGAGACCGTGTGTGGCGCACGCCCAGCAGACGGCGATCTGGCGGCGATCTGGCGGCAGAAGCGCTGGCTGGAGAAGGTCGACGGGCTGGTGCGGCGCGAGGACTGCTGGGCGACCACTCGAACGAGCTGTGCAGAGGCGAGGTTCGCTGGGGTGAGTCATCCTCCACCACTCCATGCGCATTCCCGCGGTTGTCGCATTGGGAGGTGTTCGCTGTGCCACTCCGTGTCGTGGACAGCAGCCGCAGCAAGGGGTGCTGGGTGTTCGACCACCCGTCTTATGATGCGTTGCTGCCGCACAGCTTCATGATGAGCGGAAAGAACGATCGGACGATGTACCAACTGAGGTTGTTGTTTGAGATGGAGAAGGCATTCTGGTTGACGGAGGAGGAGTAAGCGATCGAGCGAGGTGATGAGGAAGCCGAAGCTGGTGAAGAATGCAGAATCTGCTGAGTGTCTGTGAGAAGGATGGTTGTGTATATTGTATTGGTTGTGACGACGAATTACAGATGGTTTGTTTGTTGACACAACGGAGTTGTGTGTTGGAGAATCAGAATACACTATCCAGTGAAGCCATAATGAGCATTCTGACTAAGATAGGTGATTATGAGTTGTTGGAGAAGCAGAATGAAGGGTATGAAACAAACTGAGGGAATGAAGCATAGAGAGTGGTTTGATGAGTACAAAGCACGTAATCGAACTACAAATGAGATTGTATTGATGGCAAGAGTGAAGAATGGATTGGATATGAAGAGAATCGAATCACGCTTTACACGGCTGAAAGAATGCGACAATGAGCATCTAGTGAGGTATATAGACATTGTGAAGAAGGATGACGAGTTGTGGGTAGTGATTCCTTGGAGAGTTGACAGAATAGATTGTGATGGAGAATTGTGATTGCTATTCTCTCTCGCAATTCTTGGAGCATAAGGATTACATGACAGAGGAGCAATTGCGTGAAATTGCTCGTGGTTGTTTATTGGGATTGGAATATCTTCATGAGAGAGGCATCATGCATGGAGTAAGTGAATGATAATGGTAATGAGTGAATAGGACGTGAGGCCAGTGAATCTGTTCCTGACTGAAGATGGTGTATTGAAACTGGGTTACTACGGGCTAACAACCCAATCAGAGTGTTATTCCATTAAGAAGATGGGATGTGAAGGAGTTCGCAGTTTTGCTCCTGAAGTGTTTGAAGGAGAGTATGAGATGAAGAGTGATGTGTGGTCACTTGGCACTGCTTTGCTAGAATTGATGGGAATAACACCATATTACTGGTTTGATAATGACCGCTTGCCCACAATGAATGGTGATTTTAAGTCACCATTTCATGAAGAGGACATTGAATCTGCAAGCTTAACTGACTTCCTGAAGAAGTGTTTTGAGGAGGGTGTGTATACAAGAAGGAGTGTGAATGAGTTGATGGATGTGAGTGTGATAGGATGAGAATGATGAGTAGCATCCATTTGTGAAGGAATGTGAAGGAGAGAGTGAAGTGTTGAGTCCATTGGTGAAGATCCTGAAGTATCAGGAGTATTGTGAATTGATGCTGAAGAAGGATGTGAAGGATTCGTATCTAGTGTTGCATAAGAATGGATTGTGCTGGTGTCATGAAGGACTGATTAAGAAGTTCCCATCCGTTGTAATGGAGTTACATTTGAATGGAGTGATCGAGGTGGATACTGCATCCCACACACTGTTAAGAGTGAATGGAGAGGATGTGAAGGGAATCGAGCATAATGTGGTGTTGGATTTGAGTGATGATGGAGAGAGATGGGAAGGCGATGTGTTTCACAACGAACCCTGTGGTTGGGGTGTGCTGTATGACAGTGAGAACAGAATGGCTTATGAGGGATTCCGAATCAGAGGAGTGAATGTGTGCTATGGAAGAAGCTACTATTCTGAAGTTGGAGTGATTGAGTATGAAGGAGTGATTTGTGAAGGAAAGCGATGGGGACGAGGCATTCAGTATGGCCGCAATGGCAACACAGTGTTTGATGGAGAATGGATGAATGATGAGCACTTGAGCAAGCAAGTAGTGTTGAATGAAGAGAATCAACTCCTTCACAATCACATTGAAGAACTGATCGTAGAGAACAACAGTTGTAATGGACCAGAATGGGCTGCTCTCGATTTGAGTTTCATGCCCCATTTGCGATTGCTTGAAGTTGGAGATGAATGCTTTGAGTATGTAGATGAAGTGAAGTTGATTGACTTATCCAAGTTGGAGAGAGTGGTGATTGGAATGAATAGCTTCACTAAGGAGGAGTATAGTTATGGTAATGATCCAAATCGTCATTTCTATTTGAAGAATTGTGAGAGACTGAGAGAATTAAAGATAGGCTATTGGTCCTTCTCTGACTATTCTGTGTGTGAGATTGAGAATGTTTCTTCGTTGGAAGTGATTGAAATGGGAGAAATGGATGAAAAGAGTTGGAATTTCAGTCATGCTTCCTTGGAATTGAAGAGTAATTGTGATGGAATGAAATGATGAATAGACTTGCCCAGTTTGAAATCACTTCTGTTTGGTTGTAATGCATTTGATGATTGTTCTCGTGCAGTGTTTGAGAGTGAATGGATTGAAGAGAGAATGATGGATAGACTTGCCTGAATTGACTTCCATTCGACTTGGTGAGTTTGCATTCATGTTCACGCATGATGAATCAACTGAATTGATCATGCGAAGTGATGATGATGAGATGAAGTGATGAATAGACTTGCCTAAACTAACAACACTTACTACTGAAGGTGACGACAGTTACACATTCTACTATCCTCGTTCCATCACTCTGGAGGGTATTCCCTATCACTCTATCCTCACCAACAGACATGCCCTCTCTCACTACTGTCACTCTTTTCAAGAGATATGCATTCAAATGCAAGAAAACCATTCACACCAAGAGTATCTCTTCCTCCTCTTCCTCATTCCTAGACATCACTCCCGCTCTCCAACAGTACCTCTCCTTTCCTCTTTCTTTCATACACGATTCACCATCCATTCTCTCCAAACGAGTCATTTTCACTTCATAACCCTCTCTATCATCACATCACACTCATCCGCAATTCCCAATCGAGAAATGCGTGAGGATGTGCCATTCCATCATTTCCAATCCACTAGCTCCATTTCCCTCCACAACTCTACAAATCGCATAACCCTCACACACTAACCCCAAAAAGAAAAAGAATCACTAATTCGGCCTCGTAATGCACACACAACTCGCAAAGAGCATCTACAAGACTACATTACGTAGAGCCATTGCATTCGACAAGGAACCCGTGCTGAAAGTGGGGTTGTTCTCTTCTCCTTCTGATTGTAGTGTCTTATCACCCAGGAGTCCTTTGACCGGTACTACAATCAAATCAAAAACGGATCGATGAAAGAAAGAGACTACTGCAAAGATCGCCTGGACGCCTTTCTCTGGTTTCCTTTTCACTCTCTTTCCATCTAGAAGTCATAACCAATTCTATTCCATGGATCGATCTCTCTCTGCCTTCCTTCGACAACAAGTTCAACAAATAGGCGAAGAAGAGACAACTACATTGCATTTCTCTCTTCATCCAATTCAGTAGTAGCGCTTTTTCTGCTCTATTGCGTCTTTCCGATTACCTTCATTCGTGTCTGTTGTACGCCAGCAATTCTGGATTCATCAAATCGAAAATGGAATCCACACTTCCTGCCCCTCGTGATGGTGCTATTCGATCCTCCCCTTTCCCCGTAGTGCGTGAATGCTACGATCGGATTCATCCCTCTCTGGAAACAGAGGCAAAAGACCAGTACGCTGGCTACGTACTCATCCAAAACCCTTCTGCGCTTCTTCAGATGAAGAACTGGGATGAAGACGATGATCGAGTGAAGACGCTGCTTTCCTCCTCCGTGGTAGCCCTCTCTCCTCTCCCTCACTCCAGATGTTCCTTCTCGCCCCCATCCAGAACCAGTACCAGCTGCTCTTCCTCAGCGAGTGCTTCCCACACCGCTCTCTCATTTCTAGTTCGCAGCACTCTGCCAAGAGCGCTCATAACATGAAGATCCGTCTGGTCCGTCTCGCCTCCCAACTGCGTGGCATAGCAGACCGTTCTGCCAGCCGTGAGGAAGCCACGCCGAAGGAGGGACGGCGTCGTGTCCGCCTGACCTTGGATCCGCAGACGCAGCACGCGCTGGACGGCCTGTCCGTCACTCCCTCAAACGCCGTCAACACTGTCAGCACCCACATAAACCCCGTCAACACCCACATAAACGCCGTCAACACCCGCATTCCCCCGCAGGAGGCGAAGCTGGACGGCTACAACTGGAAGCACGTGCTGCTGGGCGGCGCCTTCTCCCACCCCGTGGTGCTGTTTGACAAGACGCGCCTTAATCCCGCTGCGCTGACGCAAATCGAGTACGCGGACGAGACGGACACCGTCGCCTCCTCCACCGAGTACGAGCGCCTCCTCCGCACGCTGTCGAGGACGGAAACGGACACGGTGCCGCTGTGCCTGGACTGCACGACGGTGTTCGCCTCATATCCTTCTGCCTTCCTCTGTCTCTCCTTCACTGCACCGTAAAGGAGATTGCGGAGGCCGTGGAAGCGAGGCAACTCTTCGCCGTCGCCGTGGAGGATGTGCGCGACCTTCTGTTTAACTGTACGCCAGACAGGGCGACGTGACGCACAGGCACCATCGACCGACGCTTGATCTACCCGAATCTGCTGAAGCGGCTGGGCGGGGAGTTGGCGAAGTGTGCAGACGTCATTTACAATGTGCTGACCCGTGTTGACTGTTCTGTTTGCCACAAACACACGACAAGTCCTTGCGTTCGTTCAGGCGCCGCTGCACAAGGTGGTTGGTCCACAGGAGGAGAGAGAAGGCGCAGAAGCACAGGGGAACGAGAAAAGGGAGACACTTCCACCCGAAGGTCCGAATCACCCAGTCCACGGGGAGAGCGGAGAAGACGCTTCCGAAGGGCGACATGAGACCGTTCAGGCTGATGACCGTGCTGGCGAGCCGCGCGTCCACGCTCTCCATGGCGATGAGCTCGCTGAAGGAGAAGGGGATGTAGAGGAAGAAGCCCAGCAGGAAGCTCAGCAGGAGGAAGGCGAGCGGCGAGGAGGCCCACGGCAGCGCGGCAAAGACAATGCCCGCCAGGATGGACGCCGCCTCGCAGATGTGCGCACGGGAGAGGTGGTAGGCGTCCGACACATAGCCTAGTCGTGAGGGCGAAAAGAGGGGGCCACCACACCACAGCGTGCCCAGAATGCCGCCAATCTCGATGCAGCTGACGGCGGAGGGGACGTGGCTGCGAGTGAGGGGAGAGGACGAGAAGGACGGGAGGACGGAAGGGGCGTGGAGGAGTCGCGGAAACATCAGTAACCACTCGCTGGTTGAAGGTGCTCTGCAGGTCATGGGGAGGGAGAAGCGGAACAATGAACACAGCGCCCAGAAGAAGCGATAGGGAGAGAAGGGACTTGCATGACGATTTGCCCTCAGACTCCTCCTTCTTGGAATCGAATGATGTGTAGGACATCTAAAGAGAATGGATGGTTGGAAGGAATGACTTCGTCAGGCCGTTTCGAGGGATAGAGAGAATAGGAGGCAAATGCATTGCATAGGTTTGCAATGCTTAGCACATAAAAGAGGGAGCTCGGATTCCCGTGGACAGCCCGAGAGAGCGTGTTGCAGAGAATGGTCCCGATCGAACTGCAGCAGCAAATCACCGACCAGTAGAATCCGCGCACTATGCATTTGGTAAGAAGAAGAGGGGGTACAATTATCGGGAAGCCACTGTTTGAAGACAATGCATAGGATCGGCCACAACGTTCCCATACACGCGTAGCCCACTACCCAGAGAGCGAAGAAAACAGAGTAGTTTCCCGTGGTAGACGAAGATGCTAGTCCTTCCAGCGAACAGAGGATTCCAACCATGCCGAAGAGAAGCGTGTACATCAGAAACAGGTTTCCCTTCACCACATGACTCGTGATGAACTTGCTCAGTCCATACACGATAAAGGCCGTCGTATTCATCAGGGCGTAGTTAGACTGGGTGAAGAACCCTCTCTGGATGAAATGCGGAGCGCATTCTCCCAGCGCCCTCCGAACCATGTTCCATCCCGTGCAGGACACAAAGAGAGGGAGGAGGATGTGAACGAAGTAGAAGGAGCGCGATTCCTTCATGGATTGGGAATGGAAATGAAGTCTCGTTTGTTGAATAGATTCGAGTTGTATCCTCTTCAGAGTGTTATTTGTGAATAGATTGGGTGAAGGCGGTCAATCACTACGGAGATTGCGGCTCTGTGGCAGCTGCTTGCGGCTATATCGTTGGCGTTGCATTGGGAGAGGAAGCGATTCCCAAGGAATGGCTGGCGCATCTCGAACTGAAGACCATTCTTGCCTTCCAAGCTGATAAGTTGCTTTCTCTTGTTCAGTGGTGTTTTTGTTGTTACTCTCTTTTCACATATTCATCCAGATTGACTTCCCTATGTGGAAAAGAATGAAACACCCAATCCCATGAATTGTCACCACCCCTTTCAAACAAACACACCAAACCTTCACAGCCTTGGTAGTAGTCTTCTTGGCAGCAGCAGTCTTGACAGCCTTGCCCTTCACTCCTCCCACAGCCTTCTTCTTGTGCGTCTTCATCGCTAACATCACCACCACGGCGATAATCACAACCACAACCACAAGCACCACAATCACCACAACAGACACGCACACGCCACTCGTCTTCTGCCATTCTCCATCCTTCTTACCCAACACACATGCTCTCTTCTGCGTGCCCACATAACTGCCCTGCTGCGAGCACTTGTGCACCGCCACCTCGCCCACGGGCGTCTTCTCAAACACGCCCTCCGGCTGGTAGAAGCCCTTGCGCACCACGATCATCACCCTCACGAACGTCTCGCCGCGCGGGTTCTTGCCGCGCACCGTGAACGCCGTCTCCTCCATCTCCTTCACCGGCTTGCCCGCAATCTCGCCCGTCTTCCCATCAATCGTCAAACCCTCAGGCAGCGGCGTGTTCTGCATGAAGAACTCCGTGATGATGTTCCGGTAGCTCGGCACGCCGCTGCTCACCTCCGTGTTCAGCACGAACTCCAACGTGCTCGTCTCGTACTGGATCTTGTCCGGCAGCTTGTACACGCACTTCTCATTCTTCACGTCGCCCAGCACGCCATTCACACACTCTCGGTACGCGTAACCGCGGAAACCCTCCGCACAGGCCGCGAGAGAAATCTGACCCTCGCCCACCGCGGGGAAGTCATCGATCGCGGGACACGACCCGCTGCCCGCGGCCCTGCAGTACTGCAGCACGTACGCGTTCACGCTCACCGGCGCGGAGGCCGAGCGGTCCACCACGAACTTGAACGTCCTGAAGCCCGCGATGCCCACCGGCGCCTCCAGCGCCAGCCGCGCGCGGTCCTTCGTCTCCTACCCCCTTACCTCCAGCGCGCTCGTGAACTCCTCGTTGCGCAGGAAGCGCGCGTACAGCGAGAAGCCGTAGTTGCGGCGCACGCCGTTGCTCTGCAGCGCGAAGCTGTTCCACTTGGAGCCCTCCAGGTTCTCCACCGTCCACTCGATGAAGGAGCCCACGTTGTTGGAGAGGGAGCCGAAGGTCGACGGGTTCAAATCCAGCAGGTCCTCCTTCGTGCAGCCACTTATAGGGCTGGCGTCAATGGAGGAGAAGGTGTCCAGCACCACCGAGCAGTCGTTCACGCCGAACACGCCCGTCGCATCGAATACAATGGTAGATTGATCGGCACTGCGGTGTACTTCAAAAGCGATCACATTCTTGCCGGCCGCAGCACCCACCGTGGACAGAATCACGTGGAACTTGGAGAAGAGGGATGCGTCGTGCATCGCCAACGCCTCGCTGTCCGCCACAAAGCTCTCCTCCAGATTGAAGCGCGCCACGAGTCTCCCGTTGAAGAAGGCCGCCACACCTCCAGCGTACTTCACGCGCACGTTCAGCACGGAATAGTCCTCCAGTTCGGGAACGGTCACCTCACGGCGGATGTATGCCGTGGTTCCGACGTGGTTGCCCATCGCTCCGCCCTTCACGCTTTGCCACTCCGCATCGTCAAACTCCACAGCCTTCCAGTCCTCGCTCACCACATTCTCGCTGTTGAACAGCTTCCATTCGCCGAAGCCTGCCTGGAACGGCAGCAGCGAGGAGAAGGAGGTCGCGACGCCCGCCCCTACAGGCATCTGACCCATCTCGAACAGCATCGCGCCCAGGTCCACCGTCAGCCACCAGCCCGCGGGGTTCGCCCAGCCGTCCTGTCGCGCGTCCTTCAGCTCCGCCGTGCACAGCGCGTGCGGCAGGCACCAGTCCGCGTAGTTCAGCCCGTTCGGCACAGCGAGCGCGTCGCTGGACTGGACCACCTCGCCGCTCACGCTGCGACCCGCGTGCAGCTGGTAGGAAGCCTCGTGCGGCCAGTAGTCCGTGCGCACCACCAGCGTGATCAGCGACTTGCCGCCCGTGCACACCTCCACGGACAGTGTGATGGAGGCAGTGGAGGAGTCACCGCCCACCTTCTTCGCTGTGATCGTATAGCTCGCAGCAGCCATCTCCGTTCTCGCTGTGCCCAAAAACTTGCCCGTCGTGGGATCCACCGTAATACCCTCAGGCAGCGCGGGCGTGACGACAAAGTCAAAGAAATACTCCGAGTTGGGGTACACCTCACCCATCTCCACATCCTTGAACACGGTGATCACAGGACTGTACGCCAGCTCGGGCACCGCAGAGGGCAGCACCTCCATGCCCAGGTCGATCGCACCAATCTTCCACTCGCACTCCGCCTCATAGCCCGTGCCGAAGTTCTCGAAGCGGTACTGGTTCCACGGCTGGCTGTTCTCAATCCAGATGCGCTTGTGCTCGCCCACCAGCGACCACGTCATGCCCGTCACATTCTTCAGCGTCGTCCACGCCTCCAGATTCGTGTTGCGCGCCTTCAGCACGAACTGTCTCGGCTGGCGCACGCCCTGCGTGTAGTACAGGTACAGCGTCACGGACGAGATCCACTCGCGACGGTTGTTCTCGAAGGTGAGGGTCCAGAAGTTCTCGCCACACGTCTTCTGCGCCATGTAGCGGGAGGAGTCGAAGTTCGCCAGCAGCGCGGGGAAGCCCTCCATCAGCGAGTGGGTCACGGCGTAGTCGAACACGCGCGAGCCCCCCAGTGCCAGCCGCACCGCGCAGTCGAACATGGAGGTGGTTTGCGAAGCCGTCTGTGCCACAATGGCGATGGCGATGGTGTTCGTTCCCTCCTGCAGGTAGTTCACTGATGCCGTTTCATCTTGCAAGTGATTCACCGACTCCTCCTGCAAATAGTTCACCTCCTCCACACCCATCGTCTTCACGGGCAGCGAAATCTGACGGTACAGCAAATCCGTGTAGGCGTTCAGACCCACCGACGAGGAGCTCAAGTCGCCACTCACGCCGTTGCGGAACACCTCCACGTTGTTCAGATACACCACACAGCCATACAAATAGCGAAGCGACATCACGAAGCCCGCAACGCCACGTTAAACGTCTTCTTGTACAGCTGGATCTGGTTGGAAGACGCGGGGAAGGCGCTCATCACAGCGCTCTCCCAGTCAGCCTCCGTCTGCCAGCCGTCGTCCATGCTCCCCATCTTGTACTGCCACGCGCTCTGCGGCGCGACGGCCCACTGCGCGTTGATCTCGCGCTCCGCGGGCAGGCCCAGGTGCATCTCGTAGCGCACGCGCGCGATCGTCTCCTGCTCCTCGCCCAGCAGCCCGGCGCGCACGAACAGGAAGGACTGCTCGTACCAGTTCAGACTGCCGCTGTTCACGCTCACCACGTACCGCGCGTTCGTCACGCACAGCGTCGCGCTCCAGTCCTGGTTGTTGCTCTGCCCGCCGTTCAGCGCCACGCTCAGCACCACCTGCTGCGTCGCCACGTCCCTCAGCGAGAAGGCCTCGTCCGCCGCCAGCTCCTTGTACGTGCGCAGCACCGACAGCAGCGTGTCCGCGCAGGCCATCACCTCCAGCGTGAAGGTGCCCGAGATACTCAGGCCGCTCATCTGCGAGGTGACGGTGAACACGGTGCTGCTCAGCGCCGCCGTCGCCTTGCCGCTCACCACGCAGCTCGCCGCGTCCAGACGCAGTCCCGCGGGCAGCGCAGGCTGGATGGAGCAGTCGGAGAACTCGTTCACGTCGAGAGCGATGCGGAGTTGCTGGCTGTTGGCGTAGACGGAGTAGGAGGAGGGACTGAACTGGATGGTGGTCGGCATCTGCGTGTTGCAGGTCATCGGCTGCATCTCCACGAGCAAGAAGTACGGCGCGCCGGCGACGGAGGTCAGATACAGGCGGAAGGTCTGGTAGGCGTCCGCGTGGAAGTAGCTGGGGAAGCGCCGATATGTATTCACCTCGTACTGCAGGTTCGCTCTGGAGAGGATCGGCGCGAAGGCGCTGCTGCCCGAACGACCCTCCAGCGAGAAGGCGCCCACGCTGGCGGCGGGCTCGGCGGAGGGCCACACGCGCAGACTGTTCAGGAAGAGGCGCGGACCGCTCGGCTGCAGCGTCACGGTGATGGGGAAGTCTTCCAGCGACGCCTCCAGCGCGCTCTCCTTGTTGAAGTCGAACATAGCCTCGGGCATGTCTCCCTTCGGCGAGGCGATGCTCACAGCGTAGGGGTAGATGAAGCAGGGCTCGCCCTCGGCGGAGGGGTGGAGGAGGCCACTACCGTCACGTAGGCGTCGAAGGTGATGGCGTGGGTGCTCAGCGGGGCGGAGAAGTGCAGCCGTTAAGGAAGAGAAGTGCAGCCGTTAAGGAAGAGAAGTGCAGTCGTTCAGGAAGAGAAGTGCAGCCGTTAAGGAAGAGAAGTGCAGCTCCACGGCCAGCACGTTGGAACTCGCGGCAGACACCTCCGAGGCGGGACGGATTACGCCGTGAAAAGCGGGAGTGGCAAAACTGCCGGAGGACGGAGTGGAGGGCGTAATGACGCCGGACTCCGGGGCGGGCATGTGCTCACGGAACACCTCCTTGCCGTTGATGTAGGCGATGATGCCGTACTCGAACTGGAACTGGATCTCGTAAGCCGCCATGTTCGCAACGCCGTTGAACGGCTTGCGGAAGTACTGCGAGCCTCTGGGCTGCATCGTGACAGACTCGGGAACGGCAACATTCCAGTTGGAGTCGTCAAAAGCGGTTTGCGTCCACTCCAAAGCGATTGTGGTTGTAGAGTCGAAAAATCTACACTCCTGCGCCTTGCGAAGGGAATCATCCAGTTGTTCAGCGTGCAGTAGAAGGAGTGCATGGTATTGTTGCAGTCGTGCTGCGCCATATACAGAGGACTGTCCTGGATGCTTTCGTTCCAGATAGTGTAGGAGAAGACGTGGTTCAACGTCGGGACACTCATCAAGCGCATCTTGCATTCAAATACGAATGTTGCCACACATTCACACGAAATTGGAATATAGGACTCCATTACAGTAGGATAATGCTGGAACACGTCGAAAACGCAACGCAGTTGCTTCCTCTCTCAAATCAATGCACTCACCGGTCCAGTATACAAAGTATCACTCTTCAAAGAAAGCAATCAACAAAACAGCACCTCTCTTCCCTTCTTCACGAATCCAACAATACTTTCAAACACCAACATACCCATTTCATCAACCACAGTACAGACATTCTAGAATGCATAACATATCACTCATATTCTCTGAAATAGTCTTCAGAAAGAGACAATTGCGCTCCCACAGATTCCCCCACCGACGAATACCCAAATTCTTGGGATTCGTGGTTACTGAGAGAAATGACTAGAAACACCACACAGCATTCATTTCACTTGCTTAAAAAGAAAGCAACCCATCAACCAAAACCGCTTCCATTTCTGGACAGTTTCTCTCTCGGCTTGACTTTGACTCCATTTGAACACCCCAACAATCCATTTGTACAAATATCGA
>JBBPEF010000091.1:0-97018 GCA_039096365.1 Blastocystis sp. JDR
AACCTCTAAACCACCTGCCATCCCATCACGCATTCATAACTATCCTCTCGAATCCATTCTGCAACAACCCTCCTTGAATGCACTTCACACGCACCCTATTCCACTCTCATCCATCCCAAACGCTCTACCATCTCATTTCCTCTCCATACAAACCCATATCCCAAATCGCGTTCTCTCATCACCATAGGCATGGAGACAAACTATCGCCAATTTCAATCTTCTCCCCATATACTTCATTTCACATCTACAATCCATCCCGCATACTCCTACCCTCCATACCCTTCTCGAACCGCAACAATCCACTCTTCAATCCAGCCACTCTTCCATTCCATCCTCCATCCTCTTCTCATCCACTCTACAATTCCACTCACACAAACACACCTACTCCCCAATTACCGACTCTACACGCCTTTTCTACATTCCATCCAATTCACATCACCTTCTCTTCATCCATTCAACACCCCGCTTCACATACACCAACGCAGTCTCTCCATTCGCTCTTCACCTGCATCCAGTCCCTTTCCTAACCGCCATCCATCTATTCACTCAACAAACAATCCAATGCACCTACTAGCCATCCTTTTCAAATACCCTTATGAAGGCCTTCAACACTTTTCCCCCTATGCCAAACTCATTTTTCACCAACAACCCATTTTCGAACCACATGCTGGACACACTCCAACCATTCCATACACGGCCTCTTACCCCTCCTTCTTCTCTCCATTCACACAATCACTCAAATCCACACACCACTCCTCCACTCTTCTTCTCCCATCCTCTGCTCTCCATCAACACACTTTCAACCGCCATAGGCTCACTCTCGTTTTCAACAAACAACCCAATTCTATGCTCATTCACATCCTCCATCCCCTCCACATCCATTCCACCCTTCACATGCAACACTTGCTCATTCCAGTCATCAACGAATTCCAACACATAACCCAATGCACTGGCATCGTCTCAGTCCTCTGAACTCATCCCCAATACCATCCCTTCCCAAAACACTCCCATCACGATCACGGTCAGGAGGAGGCATTGGGCACTCTCCCACTCCCCATCGATAGAAGAAGGAATACAGAATCGAATGGGCCAAAGTGTCCAAAACGCGTTTCCATGAATGTACATGTGCCATTTTGCGATTCTGGCCATTCTGGGCTTTTCACACCATCATCATGGGGAACAGCAAAGACGCCCGTACAACACATTCTGACCGCTATGCGACCCCTCCTCGTCGACATTCCACGAGGCAGGCTCTCCATCTCGTCTTCATAGCAGATGCACTCTCCACGTTGTCTTCGCAGTGCATGTACACTCTAGAGAGCAGTTGACGAGCAGATGCACTCTCCATCTCGTCTTCATGGCATATGCACGTCGTCTCCACAGCACACACTCTCCACATAGCAACACACGAAGCAATCAGCACGGCAGGACATACACTCATGAGATGGAAGAGAGTGACACGACAGGACACGCACTCATGAGATGGAAGAGAGCAACACTCAGGAGTCACTCATGGACACCAATCTCGCACGGAGGAGGAGGATACACCACCACGGATGGAGATAACATAGCCAACAGCACTCTGGATTCACCCTCCACTCCACCCATACCAGTGAAATCGGCAATCATTCCCTCCTTCTCATAACAACCGCACAGAACGCACAGGATCAACCCTTCCTTCAACGCAGAACAGCAGCAGAGACATACCCGTATCCCTTCCACAACACACCCTTCAAACAGTCCATAGAATACGCGGTGCAGCAAGCAGGACAGTCCTGTATTCAACACGATATCGATGGCCACACAACAGAGAAGATCAACACCAACACCGATTCATGTCCTCGGAAATAGCCTAAGCAACTCCTTTCACACGAACATTCACAACCACAATCACACAATCGACCAGCACAGACATAACCCTGCATTCACATACAACCATCCTCAAAATACGCACAACCTCTTCTCACACATACACCATTCCACCACTTCAAAATCAGCAACATTGGACACAAGTCGGAATAGACGAGTGAAAACGAGAGTCTCTTTCCCCCATCCCAAAATCGATTTCTTCATCCTCACCGATTTCTCTCGCTTCATCACCAATTCATTTCATATCCCACACCCATTCCATAGATAGAATGAAAGGGTGGGTATAGGGAGTGAGTTGGGATGGAGGAGTGAAGAGTGGTACTGAATCGAGTGTACTGTCATACACAGCATGGAATAGATAGAATGAGCAGAGGAGGGGTTACATTGGCTGATCATCGCTATGGCGAAGATGAGAATAGAATGAGAGAGAGGAAGGAATGAAATAGAGAATGGGAAAAGGAGAGATAGAGATAGTGTGTGTGTGTGGAGAAAGAGCGTGAAGAAGAGGAGCGAGAATCGATCGAAGGATTTGCCCATGTTCAGAATCGCGTTTGAGGTGACCTCTCCGTTTTCGCTGTAATACACTCCACTGAGTTTGTGTGAGTGATAGAGTGTGTTAGTGATAGAATTGGCGTAGATCCTGTGATGAAGGGGTGAGTGTGATTGTGTGAGAAACAAAGAATGGGGAAGGAAAGGGAACCAACGATAACGGAATGAGAGGCATGGGGCTCGTTGTGGAGTCAAAATGGGAATGCACAGACGGCGCCTGAAACCGGCTCTAGAAACAGCACCATCCTACTATCAGAATGAAGTAGGGAATAGACCAAGGGGCCATAGGGTTCCATTCGCAAGAGAGCAGGCAAACTGCAATGGCCCTCATAGACGCGAAAAAACTGTTGTCCAGAAGCCAGATGAGAGGAAGGGATACGTCTGCTCCGCTTCATCAGTGATTCAGTTTCTCGGATACCCTTGCGGATGGAAGCAATTTGTGCAAAGGCGTCTTGACACCAGTTTCGCGGATAGAATCTGTTTGCTTGTCCATCCCAGAATGAAGTCCCACAAGAGCACCCTTTCTGGGCATTCGATGACGACCGATAGAACCCATTCCAATCCTCGTTTCGGTCCCAAAGGCTGGCAGGAATGAATCTGCGTTCTAGGCGTTGTTTCTTCATTTCATTGCTTCATTATGGTTGGGAATGCAGAGCGCATCACACATTCAGTCTTCTTCCAAGATTCCGTTAAGGACATTCCAGTATCGAGTTCGTTGACTGAACTGATTCACTCGCTTGTTTCAGTTGTTTCGTCTAACTCATAATTTTTCTTATTTTGCTTTCCTACATCCAAAGCAAAGATGTTTGCGAGAATTCGCAATTTCTTCCGAGGCCTGAAGAGAAACCATGAGGGTGAGGAACAGAGCATCTACTGAAGAGTGAGGCTCCATATCGGATGGGGCCTCAGCTTCCCGAAACAACCCGGAATCTGATGCAACCGAAAAGGGCCCGATTTCGTCAATGGAGATTGAGGAGGGTGCATCGTACCAAAACGCGATGGACGTGTATGGGGTGATGAGTGACTGATAATAGTAGGGAGTTATCCGAGTCTGCGATGATGGAGGAGGAATCCACGGAGGAATCCACGGAGGAATCCACGGAGGAATCCACGGAGGAGGACATGGACGGAGTCTCCGTTGCGGATGAGGTGTATATGATGGAGGATGGTAGAGATGAGGCTGTTCGATCACAAATAGAGGACATGGTGATTGACCTGGCTAGTGCTCCAGACACAGAGAACGAGCAGGAGGAATTTCACGTAACGCGGTACGGAAGGAAGACCCGTGCCGTCAGTACGGAAGTGTCCATGTCCGTGGAGATGGATGACGAGGACATGGAATGGGAAGAGGAAGATGAGACTACTTCAACCCCTACAACGGAGGACTCTGACTCGCTTGAGTATGAGGTGATTCCGATTCCCTCCTTCCCACTTCCAGCTGCTGCATCTGCCACCTCTCCCACTCCATCCACTGCCTCTCCAACTCCATCTGCTGCCTCTCCCACTGCTTCTGCTGCTGCCTCTCCCACCACTTCTCCCACCACTTCTCCAACTCCATCTGCTGCTGCCTCTCCCACCACTTCTCCCACCACTTCTCCCACCACTTCTCCAACTCCATCTACTGCCTCTCCCACTGCCTCTGCTGCTGCCTCTCCCACCACTTCTCCAACTCCCATCGCGAACCCAGTGACTCCCACCCCATGGCCTGTCAATGCAAACTACCCGAATGCGGAAATACGCGTCTACAACTACAACCAGGCAAGCGAGAAGAGACTCAGAGAAAGGCTGAAGCAAGCGGCGAAGATGGAGGGTGTGCAGCTGACGGATATCTTCATCACAAAGATGCACAAGCTCGGCAGAAACTCCTCCTGGCGTGTTAGACATCACGGTCTACTCTGCCAGAAGATCGCACCGGCTTTGAAGGCCATCCTTGCACAGGAGCATGCTCGAGTGGCCCTTCTGAAGTACCACCCGAAGCATAAGGCGCCTCCAATCAGGACGAGTGTGCACTGTGATTGGTGCTGGTCCATTGGCACCCGAAAAGGGAACCCTGAATGTTTCCACCACCACCGATAAGGAGTGCGACATTCAAGATCTCTGCGAGCTACTCCACTTGGATGTCTTGGCCCTACAGGAGACGCAGCGCGTTTTCGATAGCCCTCCCTTCAACATCGCCGGCTACTACGTGATGGAACTCCGCCCTCCGCTCCTCTCTACCGGAATGCGCGGATGTGCCGTGCTAGTGAAGCGAGGACTTCAATGCTACATCCTATCGGGCTCCACGAACAACATCATCTGGGTGAAGGTTGCCCAGAATGGCGTGCATATCATCATCTGCGCCGTCTACATCCCGACGGAGGGTGCGGATTTACGTGAGAATCAGCTGAGTCACCTGGCAAAGGCTCTGCATAACCGCCTGCGCAAATACCCAAACGACCCGCTGATTGTGCTGGGCGACTTCAATCACACCCCTGCCCAGCTGAAGGCCTTTCTGGAGACGAATGACATCCCGCTGGACATACTGCCCCTCGAAGGCGTGGCAGAGACATTCCAGGCCGGGACGATCATCGACTACATTCTCGTGAATCCCTCCAGCACACTCAAGAAGACCGCCTGCGTCGCCCATCACCAGAAGGAGATGATCATCTCGGACCATTACATTGTCACGACGGTCCTGAAGCAGGAGCGCACCAGAGCGAGTAAGGCGATCGAGAAGGTGCAGCGACATCGTCTCCTTCACGGGTTCCAGAAAGTGGCCCGTTCTCCCATTTTCGATGCGGGGAGAAATCCGGAGTTGGAAGGGCGGAAGAGTGAGGATGCTGTGCAGCAGTTCGTGAAGGCGTTGTGGGAACTGCTGAAGAGGAAGCATTTCGTTGCAGCACTAAAACCTAAGAAGCGGGGCTTGCACCTGAACGGTCACGAATCGCGAGTCATTCGTAAGAAGAACAGAATCCTGGCAGATAGACGAGAGGAGAGGAAGACGGGCATTCGCCGTAATCTCACTCTGAAGGAAATGGAGGATGAAACCAAATTGATCCGATTGGCCAGATCGATTGTGAGGAAACATCGACTGGATGAAGACGTGAACTTCTCCAAGAAGTGCTGTCAGCTGCTGATGCGGAAGAGAATGAAGGACTTCTGGGTGGTGGCGAACAACCGTATTGACGCGGAGGCAAAGAGGATCCTATGCGCTTCAGGTCGCGTCACGGGGATGCTCAAGGACGAGGAAGGAAATGTCATAACGGATGAGACTCTTCTCTGCGAAAAGTGGGCTGCGTACTTTGAGAAATTGTATTGCGCCGGTGATGGACACAGCCAGAACGCCACGTACTGGGCGGACAAAGCAGTGAACAAGCCCAAAGGCGAGGTGGAGTACGACAAGGAAGTGTGGGACGCGGACATTTCAGCCCAGGAAGTGATCTACGCCATCCATGCGATGAAGAACGGCAAGAGTGCGGGAAATGACAACATCCCTGTGGAAGTGTACAAGGCCATCGTGAGAGATGCCCGAAAGGAGGGTGGTGGTGTGGAGCTGTTCCATCGCTTGGTGGACGCGGTGAACACTCTGTTCAATGGATTCATACCCTCGTCAATGATGATCTCCGTCGTGGTTCCAATCTTCAAGAAGGGTGATTCGGGTGATCCGGCAAACTACAGAGGCATTAGTCTCATGAATGTACTGCTGAAGATTGTGTGCTCCGTTGTGGCACAGAGACTGCAAAACACACTGGATGGTCAGCTGACAGATGCGCAGGCGGGTTTCCGTCCTGGGATGCAGTGTGCAGGACATGTCCTCGCCCTGATCGAAATCATCCAGAGATGGAAGTTTGATCGTAATGAAGCGTACAACCCTGCCCAAGCTGTGCAATCTGTGGAATCTGTGCAATCTGAGAGAGGTGTGGATGGGAGGATGGAGAGAGGTGTGGATGAACAGACACAGAGAAGGATGGATGAACAGACACAGAGAAGTGCGTATGAACAGACACAGAGAAGTGCGGATGAACAGAGAATGAGAGAGGTGGACCCATCGATAGCATTCGAGATGGACTTGCTATTCAACAGACTGATGGAGTCGATGAGTAAAAGTGAAAAGGAGAAATACAAGAAGGGGCCGTATGCCTGCTTCATCGACTTTCAGAAGGCCTACGACACTGTCCCCCATCAGGCATTGCTGCATAAGCTGCGTGCGTACGGCATTACGGGCCGGGTCTATCACTTCATCGAGACTCTGTACAGTCATTCCACGATGCAAGTGAGGATAAACGGCGTGTACTCGAGAGAGTTCCCTCTCCAGCGCGGCCTGCGTCAGGGATGCCCGCTGAGCCCAATTCTGTTTTCCCTGTTCATCAACGACATTCTGCCAGAAGCGCCATGTAGACCAGACCGGTGGTGGCCGAAGGTCGACTGTCTGCTCTATGCCGATGATGTGTGCCTCTTTGCGCCGAGTGAGCTGCAGCTCCGGTCCCTGATGGCGCAGGTCTCCGAGTGGGCAGACACGTGGGAGATGACCATTGGTCAGAGCAAGTGCGGAGTGATGAAGTTCACCCCGAAGGGGAAAGAAGAGCTGGAGAGAAGAATCCGAGCAACAGGAGAGAAGTGGCTGCTGCAAGGCAAGGAAATCAGCCCTGTCGAAGAGTACAAGTACCTCGGACTGGTGATCACCCAGGACCTGAACTTGCGCAGAATGGTCGAAGCGCGTGTTCAAGTCGCCAGCACGAAACTAAACTTCATGGCTCGCTTCCTGACCAACTTCTGCATTCCCGCCCCCATCCGAGTGCACGTCTTGAAGGCAGTGTTCATGCCCCTCCTCAGCTACGGTGCAGAAGTGTGGGCCGTCTCCCGGGAGAATGAAGGCCTCGTGGAGAGCATTCTGTACAGGGCGATGAGCTACATCATCCAGTCGTACTCCAAGCTGAAGATGGGCAAGTACGTTGCCTACTTGGAGTTGGACATCGTCCCCCTTCACATGCAACTGATGAAGAAGAGACTATCGGTTGCCTACAAGGGAAAGGAGATGTCTGCGGTACTCGCTCACCTGATGAGCACGGAACCCTTCTTCAGCACGACCCAGACTCCGATCCTGAAGACGATACGGACCCAGGGGAACACGCTGTGGACGAAGAAGCTCAGCAAGGACAGCGAGTACAAGGATAACTTCAACCGACTGCAGTTCACCCTGCGGAATGACTTCTGCAACAGCAACAGTGCGGAAGGATACTACTTCTCGTGGTACTGCGCCAATGAGCAGCAACTCGACATGATCTGGCCAGGACTGTGGAGGGACGCGAAGAGTGAAATGGAAAAGGCATCCTCCTGCACGCTGTACCTGAAGGAGGGCCTACTGTGGAGACGTTCTTTCATGGACATGTGGTACGTCAACCCCCAGCTGGGGAGGGGGTTCCAGCAGCTGCTGCAGATACGTACCCACATGTGGGAGATCGTTCAGGCGGTCAAGGTAGCCAAGGGGAAAAGGGGAAGGGAGGACGTGTGTCCCTGCTGCAGGGAGAAGGTGAAGGAGACGCCCTACCACCACATCGCGGAATGCTCCGCCTTTGAGAATGAGCGGCGTTTCATGATCAGGACGCTCCTCCATTCCAGAGGTACCATCAACGACATATGGGACACGCTGGAGTTGGTGCTGGGGAAGATTCGCCCCAACACGGAGTCGAGTGACGAAGTGCTTTTGGACAGCGTTTTCACTCCTCGCAACAAGCGTATTGCCACCGAATTTGCCCCCTCCGGACTCACCAGCGAGATGCAACGAGCCGCCCTGATCAACGCTTGTCAACGAGCAGACTCCACCACGACTCGATGGAATGTGATTCCCGACATGAAGAAGAACGCTGCCCGCATGGCGAATCAGGAAGCCGCCCGCCTTCTCAGAGAGGATGCTACAGAAACTGCGAATCAGGGTGCTACAAGAACCGCGAATCAGGGTGCTACAAGAACCGCGAATCAGGGTGCTACAAGAACCGCGAACAAACCTGTTACCGTCTCCGTCTCCTTCCAGCCACCCCCCATTCCCCGCACGAGCCACCAACCCAGCTCACTCGACGAGAAGCAGGAAGACGACTTGCTCTTAGATTACCAGATATCCCTGGAAGGCGCGTACGTGTTGGCAGTGTACCTGAATAGCACATATCAGAAGCGGCAGAAGCTGATTAGCGAGTATGAAGCGTCTCTGGCTCCTTCTCCTGTTTGTTTCACCACAACTCGGCCTCCATATAAAGGACCCTTCAGTTCTTCAACCAGGATGGCCATTCGGGAATTCCACCCGCATTTGATTTCTGCACTGCCTTTCGAACTCCCAAGCAAGGGAATTGACGTGTCCAAATCAATAGCAATGGACAGTGCTTGCATGCCAATGATCCACACTCTCCCCGTAGCTATGCACCGCAAACGACGTGAAAATGAGTACTATCTTCGCAGAGAGTGAACAAAACGCAAAACGGGATGGACAGGATGTCCTTGCCTCCTAACAACTCTGAGGATAGTGCAATGACAACAAGAAGGACGGAAAAAGCGAAAACCGAAAAGGAAAGAACGGAAAGCAGACATGCACGAACGAATGGCAATGCACACGGTTAGACGATGCACAGACCCGTTCTACTCTATTCTGGGAGAGAGTAGTCACGCATTTCGCAAGCCATGACATGCTAATGGGAATGAGTGACAGAAGGACTACCATGGCGAGTGGTAAGTGCAATGCGATGAGAGCAATGCAAGGGGATGAATTTGGAGAAGGGAATCGTAGATAACGGAAACTGAAAACTGGATGGCGATGAATGAATACTGGATAGTGATAAATGAAAAGTGGAAGGCGATAAATGAATGGGGAAGAGTACCGTTGTTCATAAAATCTTTCGCCAAATGAAGATCCTAGCTCAGAATGAAGAGAAGAAGGAGGATAGAAGAAGAAGGATCGCAAAGGAGAGGAAATCGCGAAATGCAGATCAGAAGTGGAGAAGGACCCAAGGAAGGTAGGAAGAGAATGAGGAGTAGGGAACGAAGTAAAGAGTGGGCGAAAGCCAAAAACCCGTCATGGCAAAGAAAGAATGGGGGAGAGAAAGGAAGTGCATGACGTGAAGAGGAGGGATGGAGGCGCCCTCACGAAGTGAGGAGAAAACCCCCGAGGCCGAGGAAGGGAAGGAGGAGCACGATCCCGGGAAGTGTGAATCGGACCTGACCCACGGCAAGTCATGAATAGCCGGGAGACGGCAAGGGTGAACTGGCCGACCGGAGAAGTGTGGGAGGGAGGCCAAGAAAGACGACCCTAAGGGACCCAGAAGGGACCCAGAAGGAAGCGCGGAAACGAACCCGAGGAGCGGAACTCGTAAAGAAGGAAACCCTCGGGGGAGGCCAAGCGACCGGAGGGAATGGCGCGGGACAGGCCCGAGAGAGGTTTGCCGAGACCGGCGAGGCGACGAGGACAGGACGGAACCAGGCGATCTCGAGAAGCCTGGGGAAAGCCAAGGAGGAGAAGGGAGCCTCAAAGACGAGGAGGGGAAGTGGACGAGCGAAGCGGACCCAGAGGCGGAAGCCGACGAGCGGAAGCCAGGAGGCGGAAACCGAAGGGAGGCGCGGGCGAGACACCCCAAACGGTTTGTCGGAAGAGTCAACTGAAGCCGAGAGGAGGAAAGCTGGCTGACAGTGAGTAGCCCTGGAGGCGGAAGAAGACAGACGGGGCGACCGTGGTGGAAGGCTGTTGGGGAGAGAGTCCCTCGACAGTTCGGAAGCCGAAGGACCGGGAAGGGGAAACGGACGACCGACGACCGACAAGACCAGCGACGACCAGCGACTGACGGACGACGACAACGACCGACAACCGACAACCGACAACAAGACGACCGCCGGCAACGACCAACCGGACGACGGACGACAAGACGACGGACGACCGACGGCAACACCGAACAACCGACGACCGAACCGACGACCAACAACGAGACGAGTGAAAAACAAACATAACCCAAGAACAAGCATTCCGAGCGGAGGCTACCGAGCAATCGGACCGACGGGAGGAATATACTGTCTCTGAAAGGAGGCATACGAGCCCAGAAGTCGGACATGGCGAGGGCGTTAAAGCAAGCGGGGTCCACCCCAAAAGAGGGCGGGCAGTACGTAAACGTTTTGTTTTGTTTTGTTTGTTTTGAGGAACCGATGGAAATGGGTAGCTGTGATGTGGGGGACAGTCTTGTTTCTCTCCATAACAGTAGGTTAGATTATGTAAAGAGCATTACTCGGGTGGGGTGTTTGTTGTAAGGAATGGGGTGTGGGTTCAAGAGGGTGATGCACTTGAGATCGGGGTTTGATGGGAAGAAAACGTGGAAAGATCGAAACGGAAACCCCTTTGTATGAAACTCCATATTCAGTGAGAATTCACTTTTTCTTTATTCTAACCAACTAATATGGCTGAAGTTCGTTCTGAGGGTGCTCAAGTGTTCGATTCCATTGAGAGTTACAAGGATGTGATTTACGGTGAATCCTGCCCTTTTCAGTAATACGCTAGGGAGTATTAACATTCACCCCTTGTGCCGCAAACTCATCGAAACCCCAGAGTTTCAACGCTTAAAGGACATCAAACAGCTGGATCAGCTCAACTTGATGTTTGATAATGCAACTCATACAAGGCAGGAATGTAAACCTGAATTGAGCAGTAGGTATGAACACTGCATTGGAACGAGTTATTTGTGTGGATGGTATTTTGACGAGCTGATTAAACACTCGAAGCCGGAGATCAACATGAATGGGGAAGAAAAGAAGTATCGCTTATGCGTTATTGTTGCTGGATTACTACATGATATTGGCCATTGTGTGCTTGGTCATTCTTATCCTCAGTATGCGAAGATGTTTACCACTTCAAAGATCACTGAGCATGAAACAATGGGAATTACGATCTTCAAACGGCTATTAAAACGGGATGAAATCGTAAATGCTTTTCGTCAGCAGGGATTGGATGCTACAGCAAGTTATAATTAATGCCATTATTCGTAGTATCGAGATTGTATCTGCATGATGATCGCTGGAAAAGAGGAGTATCTTACAGACGATCTGAAGGAAGAATGGAATGGCATTCCTCCCAACAAGAAGTGGCTATTTCAGATTGTCTCCAACGAGAGGTGGCTCTTATATGCATTATTAATAATAGAACTGGTATTGATATGGACAGGATTGATTATCTTCTTCGAGATAGTCACTATGTAGCTATGAAGTTTCTCTCTTATGTAGACGGGGTTAAACACTTCAGTGAACTATAAACGAATCATTGAAAACGCTTACGTGCATCTGGATGAAGATGATAGTTTTGTAAAGGCTCCAAGAAATGATCATCACTAGATTTGTTTCGATAGAGAAGTGGTATACGATCTAATGAGCGTTTATCAGTCCAGAATGATGTTCTACCTTCATGCCTGTAATGTAAGTCCCGTTTTCACTGTGAAGTATAGCATCGAGATAATCAAATCGCTGAAATCATGCTTCTCGAGGCACTGAAAATGGCAGAAGAACATGGATTTGGTATTTCTACCAAAAGAACGGGTGAAGCGGTGATGAATGATTATGGAAAACTCAAGGAAGCATTGGGCATACTGAAAGAATTCGGCAGAGATAGAGACTGGAAGGTACTTTAAATGGACTTCTATGATTATTAGAATGTGGAAGACTATGTTAATGACCCCACAGTGAAAGAAATGCTGGAGAAGTCTGTGTTTTCCCTTTCTAAAGCATGGGAAGACGATGGCAACTATCTTGCTGCAACAGATCGCATCATTGGAGTATCATCCACACATAGGCATTAGTGCTAGGACTTGATGAAAACCAAAGAAGAGGCACTGGCTACGGCGCGCGATTTAATTACTCGAATTAGGAATAAGTACGGGATACATATACTCTCCAATAGTAGGGAGTACTACACATGCGTTGGAGAGATTAACGTTAATGCGTTCTACATTAAGAAAACGAATGGAGGAAAGAAGAAACATACACGTAAGTTGGTTGAAATAGGTGCTGATGGAACGGCAGAAGAAACGGAAAAGACATTCTATCTCTATGACAGAGAAGGAGTTCAAGAATCTGTCAGAGGCAACATAAAGGAACTAATTGAAGGGAAGAAGTTGAGTATCGATGATCTGATTATCGACTGCTGTATCGTGTCTCATGGCCAAGGAGTAGGTGTATTACTAGTTGCTTTAGAATAGGATTGCAATCCATTTGAATCCATTTACTTCAAGGATGGAGAAAACAAGGTGAAACGATTCGAAGGCTATATGATGAGTAATGTATTCAGCTCCGTATATGAAGATGTGTATGTCCGCTTCTATTCTCGTACAAAGGAAAACGATGACAAATGGAGAAGAGTAGTGGATACATGGAGAAGAACGAAGCATCCTTACAATTTGAAATACACTGATATGGAGGATGAGGAGTAAAAATAGTTCCTCAATTCAATGGTTATCGGAGAGAATGGTGGTTTGTGTTGTTTGTTTTCAACCCTTGTACACTGCTGGGGTTTGTCTCTTTCAAAGATTCAACAGGAAACAACTCCATTACACGCCTTCTGATGATCACATCAAGTCAATTCAGTGGATAGATAAGAGAGACTAAGTGCTTGGGCTCTCTCTTTGAGTATTCTCTCAGCAACTCACATGGAATGCTCCGCTGCACTGTTCCTAACTAGCAAGGCGGAGTGACGAAGTGCGAGGGCGTGCAGGGCCTCGTGGGGTGGACTGTATCGTCGACGCGGAGTGGACAACCGACGTCAGGTGGAGGCTCTCAGGGCCGCCAACCGGGGGATGGCGCGAGCCGTCTGCCAGGGAGCGAAAACTGCGAAACGCTATGCCGCGCTTGGGGCGGGTATGGAGGTCGATGCCCAGGGGTACGGCCGTGAACCTACAGCCATGGTCCGTGGAGTGTTAAGCTGTTTGTTTGTTTGTTTGTTTGTTTGTTCCTAACCCATATATCTCCCGAGATTCCTGACATTATATCTTTTATCCCACTGTGGACTAAAAAGACGAACAGAACTGACTCTGCGACAGGAATCATGCTCATCAGTTTTGAGACAATAGCCATACTTGCTTCCAGTGAAGTATTTTGATTCGCCTTTAATGAGGGAGCATCCCAAAGTGCATATAATACTCTCTACGTTGAGATCTGTTTTTGGCGGGAAAACCGTCCAGTGGTATGCGATTAAGAACTAATCACTGTCGACTATGTGTTGTTTCTTCATAATAACTTTGACATGGATGCTATTCCATTACAATATCTACACCGCTTCCGAGCGGATATATCGCTGCGCCAGCGGCGAGCTGCGAGCCTTCATGGATTTGCTCCAACTCTGGATCATCCATAACGGGCTTCGGCAGTGCTTCCTGTGGTTGTCGGCACTCTACAAAGCATCCACTCTCCCGTCAGGGACAGAATGCAAGATTCTAGTCATGAGTGTGTTAAGCTGGATTCTTGTTATTCGTAGGAATGTGGCTAGCGTTATTGGTACTAATGTCGTGATTCAGAGTGATGTGTGCATCTACATGGGATTTCTACCGAATACGCCTGAGGAGTAGAAGGATGTGCGAGATTGCAGAAGTATCATCGTGGAGAACGAAAATGACGGCGAAAATGCTTCGGAAATGCACTCTAAAGGCTAAAAGTGACGAAAACGTCATTTTCGTCCCACGGGCTAAAAACAGACAGTTATACTTGTTCTGAATACTTGTGTGTTGCAAAAACAGATGGGTCAAGGAGTTTCATTCGTGGCACAAACAACCCTTTTTAGGCCAAAAGTGGGATAACAAATTGTGAGTTTTCTCTGTGTAACTGTGTTTTGTTTGAAATGATTGGTGTGACACAAACAATAGCTATTTTGACCGTTTCCTTTCACATTTCACTTCTCCTCTTGTCACTGGAATAACCTGTTTGACACTTGACTTTGAAAGGCCTGCTGCGATTGTGCTAAAACCACTTCCCTGTGTAGTGAGAAGTGCGTCACAATCACTCAAAACGAAGAGATCCAAGAGGGCTCCACCCACCTTATCCTCTGATACTCGTTTTCCGATTGTACGCCCTCTTGTGTGATTCGATGCAACGATGATCAAATAGTCGGGATTGAGTTGTTCACGGAGATAGGAGAGTGCCGTATCAGAGTCACTGGAGAGATACACAGACACATCCTTGGTAATGTTGGTGAGGAGACTTCGCATACTCTCAATTCGACTGGGAATGGTTTCCAGTGTCTGCTGATCCACCATGGAAACACCCTCACAGTCATTAGCCAGCAATCCACCAGTGCGAATATGGGCTCCGATAGAAACACTTCGTTGGTGCACTTCATTCCGCATCAGATTGATTTCCTCCCTTATTCTCCTGTTGGGACGAAGAAGCAGTTGATAGAGCTTCCTCTGATAATCGCTCATCGATTCCTCTTCTCTCATCACTCCATTTCGGATGAGGATCTCTCTGTTCTGGTCATTGTAAACATACTTGAGTGGCAGTCGAGCATCTCGCAGTGTTGTGTTCTCCTGCAGAGCTGAAGCAAAGTCCACCGTATCGTTAACAAGAGTGAAACAGGAGAAGGGTCCGCTGCATACATGGGAAGGAAGTGTTTCTACAAATGATCATGCATAACAGAACCAACCGTCAGGATATTCCCTATCCTTGAAACAGGAATCAATGGAATTGAGAAAACCAGCTGGTGTTTTGACTACTCCTTACTGATGATTCAGTTACCAACAATAGAGTCTCTTCTTTGTGAGAAGAGCGTAGGTTACAGCCATGCTGGTGGAAATGAACTTGTGACCCAGCCCACCACCAATCGCATTCACAACGATCACTGATTCTGAGCGATTGCTTGTCACTTGAAGGATTCTGGAGCACAACCGTTCATCATCTACTGTTCATTCCTGCAGCAATGGCTACAGTCATCATTTGCTTCTGTGTCGAATGGCAAAACACGAAGGAAGGCTGGTTGAGAAAGGCGGTAATTCGTTGTTACTATCAGCGACAAAACAGTCATGAAGAGAAGGGTGATGAAGTGCATGATAGTTAAAAGGAATAATCTGAATCGTTGAATTCATTACCCAGATTTGTATCCTTTCTCTCACAACTGGAATGACCACTCTACTCATGCTTCATTCCATCCTATTACAGAGACTTCTCATATTCAGGATTAGAATAACAAGATCTCAATTCTCCCCAACAAACACACAACAACTCCTCATAGTACGCCAACTGACGCAAGAAACACACCGGAAAAGACTCGCTATACTGGAAGTCCCGATTGAACTTCTTCTGCAAATCGTTGTAGACATCCTTCATGGGATTGCCGCTGTTGCTGTGAATCATGTTGTGATATGCCGTTCTGAACTCCGTGCTACTCTTCAACAGCATCACCCATTCTCACTCGGGATGAGGGAAGTCCATGGCGAAGGCTTGATTCAGAATGAAAAACGAGAAACCGGCTTGTCTTAGGTTTTCCACATACTCCACCTTGTTGTATCCATAGTTCACAAATCGATCATCAAACAGAGGCAGGTCTGGAGAAAGGCGCACCATGAGATAGGGTTCCATGAAGTCCGTCATGAAACATCGAATGCGTGAAACGGGGGAGGAGGGAGAGGTCACAAACCATTCGGGCATCACATACATCTATTCCGTCATGGGATAAGGGAAAGAAATGCGTGAGTCCGAACAAGACGCTTGTTGGAGATGCAGTTCTTCGTGGCGATACAAGCAATCAGATCGAGCTTGTTCTCTGGCTGATAGTAGTTGGTTCTATGGGTGAATAGTCAAAGGAAGGAACACAGATAAGCGCAACTCTCAACAGAGTCACAGTGATCCAGCACAGTGGTATGATTGAAGAAGAAGATGGGCAGAATGACGGCAGATGTGTTGCTGGAAGTGATGTACTCTGGCAACCTCTTGATTTCGTCATACGTGTTGACTACAAGTCACTCCGCTTCAACACTCCAACGGGTCATTCGCAAATCCATGTCGAGAATCTGGAAGTGTGTGGTTCGCACGGCTTTGATGGCGAGGTTGCGAAGATAGTTGACGGGGAAATTGGAGTAGTGAGGGTGAGTCGAGTCCACCACATACAGGATGAGAGTCATGCGGTTGGGAAAGGAATAGGATGAAATGAAGGACAGTGCTTGTGTTTCGTAGTTGCTCGGGCAGTGAAGAACAATGGAGATGGGACTAGTCTAATCAACCCCACTCTAATGCCTACCCCCTCCAGCGATTCAACAACTGCTGGAGTGCAAACAAGCGGTTGTAGTTGCCTGCCACAACACCTGTCACATCGAATGGATCATCCGGTTTGGGAAACACCACTACATGTTACCCCTCAATTCTTCGCAGACAATGAACACCATGGAAGTTGGGGATTTCCTTATTCCCGATGAAACAACGCATCACCACCCCTTCTGGGAAGGAAGCCGTTTTCATGAGTGGATGAGCCTTCTGCATATCATAGCAACCATCACAGCCATGGGCTCCTTCCGACTTGTAGGAAGTGGTGTAGAAGAAGAACCTTCTTAGGCTTGTGAGCGCTTCCTTGTGACTGTTAAACTCATGAAGCACTACACTCTCTGGAACAACCGCGTCGGGTGACTCCTGGTTCTTTTCCAGTTCATCGCGAATCGCCTTCTTCTCCTCTGCTTCCGTGATTGACAGTTCCTTCTTCATTTCCTCAAAACGCTTCACCACACTCCTTATACACTGCATTCCCTTCATTTCCTCATACAGTTTCTCCACTATCATTGTTTCGAGGTTGCGAACATCCTTGTAGATGAATCGAGAGTACTTGGCTCCCAAATGATCGGAGGGAAGAACACCATTCACTTCAGCCAACGACGCACCACGCATTCTCTTGTAAGCCTCGGTCTTTTGTGCCCATTGCTCCCTTTCGATGATGTCCCTGTCCACAATGGCGTTTCTGTCTCTCCACTCCTTATCAGACATTGGCATAGGAACAGAGGCATTGCGTATGGATTGTAGGAATGGAGGAAGCACATTCGCAATGTCAACAGCACAGGAGTGATTTGCATGAGGAATAACTAAGTAGATGGGAGGAAGAGAGGGGAATTGAGACATGTAGGTGGCGTTGGTGATGGGAAACTGATCGGTGGTGTAGATGGGAAACACATCAGGATCAGCATCTACACGTGAAAACGGGGAGGAGAAAACACAATCGATTTGCGTTCCATTGAAGTACTCTCGATCATCAAACCCAAAGAGTCTTGCAATTGATCGTAGCACTCTCTTTGGAAGTGAAAGAGGCTGGAAGAGATGATATGTGTCTTTGTTGTACTGTTCTCTTGTGGATAGAGGAAGAGAACGGTTGAGATAGGGCTCCATTGAGGCGGGTCGGATTTCATGAGAGTCTATTCCATGAGTTAAGAGAGGGGATGATACGGATGGGTTTGAACACATGATTCTTCTCACTCACAATGTGGATGTCTACTGATTAGCTTTCACGATCATATGACATACCATACATGTAACTAAACAACACTTGAGTAACGCCAGTATCATCACAGCCATTAGTAATAGCGTTTCTAGTACATGACACATGCCACCTTCTCATACTGCCTGCTTAACAGAAGTCGACAAATGAAGAGAAGAAGGAAGGAGAAGCAACACCAAAATTTAAGGAATGAGAATCGGGTTGGCATTGGAAACAATACGTAAACTATTCAGTTAAATATAAAAGAGTAACCACATAACTGAACACATGTGATTGCCACCAAGATTGCAGTATCCCTGTATTATTATTCTCCAAGAGAGGGCTTTTTCTCAAACCCCTCGTATCATTAACAGATTATTGACCTTGTTTCGTTCTACAAACAGAGTAATGTACTGGTCTTCATCAATCCGTAGTCAATCAAATAAGCGAATGATTTGATCGTTGTGCTTCCATCAATTCAAGAAAGGAATGAACAACTGGGTTGATTGAAAAAGAGCTTGCATCCCTTGTCAAGTTGTAACCTTTCAAATCTTTATTGCGCTTAAAGTGAATGAGAACCATATCATTATTGTAGTCAATAGGAGTATTAATACCGTGATCGGTATAATGCTGCTGAATAATGAGTGAACGAGAGGGATTGGCAATACTCTTCATTCTCAGTTTAGGAATTACTTCCTTCAATCGCTTATTGCAGATTCTGCTAATGTCATAAGACTGATATCCACGTTGTAATAGATCTCCACAACCGTGAAAACTATGAAACACCTACATTTCATACCAACGAATAGATATCACTCTAAAAGCGTCTGCGTTAGGATACAGACTGTCGTAGAGATGAACAACGTCAACAATTCTCCACTTTGGATTCATTGGCACAAAGAACTCATCTATATCATTGTATATAACAAATCTGCTTGTATTCCTGTAACGAAGATTGCAGGACTCCAAAGCGGCTTCCTGGTCTCGATGTGATATGTGGTACTTGTATTCAAAGTCAAGTAAATCCACAAGACCAGTTTGCTGAAAATCACGAAGAATCCTCTTCCAAAACTCCTTCTGTTCATTGAGATAGAATGTAAAGTGCTCAACTCCATTTGCATAGTAGTAATAGATCCAGGCTCGTACAAGCAGGGGATCAACATTAGCAATAGATGTACAAACGGAAAGATAGTATCTGGTAGTATTCTCATAATGAATGTGAATAGGAGTAATATGATAGGTGCTATTAATTGTATCACATGATATGGCGATTTCATTATTCCTAGAGGAGCACATGCCGGGGAACCGAAAGGAACTAATAATCACCCTCGACAGAGGGTCATCAACCATTTCATCTTCGGCAGTAAAGCCATTCAACTCAGCCTGACACTTGGAGAATTGATAGGCCTTCCGGTGTTTTATACTCTCTCCCAGATAGAATAGATTAATGACGGAGTTAAACACTAGGTCTCTTTGTTGGCAGAATGTGAAGGCCTCCATCAACACGGGAATACCATCCGATGTGGGATGTGCAATATCATCAAACGCCTTTCGGGGTAGCATATGAAAGGAAGGCAATGGTTCTCTGTGCTTATACAACCCATTCCTCAGGATGCTTAGAGAGACTGGAATGGGTCGCCTCTTCCTTAATTGCACAATGACCTTTGAGCTGTCGTTTGCACTTCTGTCAAAAGAGGGTTTCCCCTCTGTGCTTTTCACGCCTCTAGTACTAAGCTGCTTCAACGTAGTTGTCTTCTTCAGTGGTAGTCGGCAAATGCTATTGCACTCAATCTGAAGTAAACAGTTACGGGCTCTGATGGAATTTGGAATACCCTTAATAGCATACAATAGATTAGCAGAGATGATGATGATGAGTAGAATAATAGAACGCAGCATTTCACAGAACACAGAAATAGTGTCTAACAGATCTAATGTGAGAAACGCAATGAAGACAGTTTCAAGGGCACGGGTGTAAGTTGCAAAAGTGGCACCTTTTCTTAATTACCTACTTTATTCCTATATATCACATAATTGTCACTGGTCATCCTTATCATATTCGCACACCCCGCTAAACGCTTGATAATTTGTTATTCATTATTGAAATAGGCGACCATGAACATTCATGAACTGTCATGAACCATCATGAACACTTATGAACCATCATGTGATGACACACATTCTTCCAAGCTGACTCATACGTCCCCATGTCAAAGCAGTGATACTGCTGTTGAAATCGCTTTGTTGCAACAAATACTCTCTCATTACAGTGCATGCACGCCGTTGCTTCTCACATACCTGATGATTACATGAATCGCAGATGTCGGTTGTCAAATGTAGTCGAACGCATAATAGCAGTACTTGCTGAACAGCACAAGTTCCTACCACACCTTCCACCCGCGCGCCGACTCCAGCACGTCCGCGTAGCTGAACCCGCCCACCAACACGATGCAGCGGAAGCCCTCCAGCGTGATGCGCCCGCTCAGCAGGTCGCGCACGTGCACGTCCCACGGCTCGAAGCCAGCCACTCTCACAGCCACCTCATACTCGCCGTTCGAGCCCTCCTCGCGGATGATCGCCACGCGGTACTTCGACGCGCTCGCCAGCCACTCCGCCGGCGTGGCGCGCGGCTCGTAGGTCAGCTTCCACGCGGGCTTGTGGCGCCTCTTCAGACCCTCCTGCTCCTGCTCGGCGCACGCGGGGTTCGACTGTAGCTTGTCCAGCTCGAACGACGTCGCCTCCCACAGGTCGTGCAGCGCCTTCTCGTCCACCTCCACCGTCAGTGCCTCCACACTCGCGGGCTTCATCGCCAGCACCAGCGTCGCCGTCGCCGACGCGTTCAGCTCCTCCATCGGCGTCAGCAGGCTCTCGCAGCTGCAGCCCAGCGCCACGTGGTCGCCCGCGCGCGCGTCCTGCGCCGTCGCGAAGGCGTACTGCTTCTCCTTCTTCACCACCGCCTTCAGCTTGTCGCCCACGCTCACCGTCAGCGCCTCCGCGCTCGTGAAGCCGTCCACCTCCATCAGGATCGAAGTCATCGCCGGCTTCTCGTGCACGAAGCGGTAGCACAGGAACCACGCGCGCGGCGTCGACGGCTCGATGCCCTCCACGCCCACCGTCACCGTCGTCTGCAGGCTCTCGCCGCTCGCCACCACGGGGAACACCAGGCGGTTCGCCGCGCTCTCCTCCTCGCACGACGTCGACGCGATGATCACGCTGTCGCCCACGCTCGCGCCGCCCTCCGCGCTCACCACGAAGGTCTTCGGCTGCGTCAGCACCAGCACCGCGCTGTCTCCCGCCGTCGCCGTCAGGCCCGCGAAGCTCTTCACGCGGATCGCCACCTGCGGCAGGAACAGCGCCGGCTCGCCGTTGAACTTGATGCAGCCGAACAGCTCCGTGTTCACCTCCTCCGCCGCCGAGCGCAGCACGCTGAAGTACAGCTGCGCGCCCTCCGAGTTGATCGGCTGGAACGCCGTCGCCGCCGCGCACTCGCTCTGCGACTTCACCAGCAGGAAGCAGTCGTTATCGCTGATGGCCTTGTTCGCCGGGAACACCAGCTTCTTCTCCTTGTTCAGCACCACCGCGTTCACGCTCTGCTCCGCGTCCACCGCCGTGCCCTCCAGCACGCCCACGAAGCCCGGCATGGACTTCACCACCACCGTGCTGCTCGTCTGCACCGGCGTCTCCGCGCCGAAGGCGTAGCACACTCGTCTGCACCGGCGTCTCCGCGCCGAAGGCGTAGCACAGTCGGTACACCAAGCCAGCCAGTGCCTCGGGCAGGTTAAGGGTGAACTGGAAGTGGCCCGCCTCCACGTCCGCCGTGTACACGTACGCGCTCGCGTCGGTGCAGTCCTGTCCAATCAACACCAGATGCACCTTGTCCTGCGTCGAGTAGCCGCTCACGGCGTTCTTGTCGTCCAGGTAGAAGGCCTTCGGCTGGCCCACCACGAACGCGTTCGCGTTGCCCTGGCTCACGCCGTTCACGCCCGCGAAGTGCTTCACTCTCAGCGCCAGCGCCGGGTACTCGTTCCAGGCCTCGTTCGTGAACTTGTAGCACAGGTGGAACTCCTTGCCCGCGCTCAGCGTGTTCATGCTCACCACCGCGTAGAACGCCTCCACGTCCACCAGCTTGTGCATCGCGCCCTCCTGGCTCCGCTCCGCGCACGACGCGCCGCTCTCCGCCCACGCCACCATGTCGCTCTCCGCAAAGCCCGCGCCCAGCAGGAACAGCTCCTTCGTCTTGCCGGCCACCACCGAGTCGATGCTGCCCACCGTGCGCTCCGCGTCGAAGCCGCTCACCGCGTACACGTGGAAGACGCCCTCCACCTTGTCGCCGGACGCCGTCAGCGTCGAGAACTGGTAGCACATCTTCAGGTCCTCTGCCGCCGTCGCGTAGGTCATGTTCACCACGATCGCGAAGCCCGTCGCGCCGTCCAGCACCGTCGTCTGGAACACGCAGCCGTCCAGCGCGTTCTCCTCCAGGCACGCGCTCGCGCTCTGCACCAGGTACACCTTGTCCTGTGTCGAGTAGCCGCTGATGTGGAACACCTTCGCCTGGTTCGCCACGAGCCCGCGGTTCGAGAAGCCCTCCAGCGACTCCACCGTCAGCTCGCCGGGCTGCATCACCTTCAGGCGCAGGTTCTCGTAGCTCTTCCAGTAGCCGGGGTCGCGGCTGAACCAGTAGCACGCGTGCACGTTCTCGCGCGACTCCTTCGTGAAGCGCAGCGTCGACTCGCACTTGTTGCTGTTCGCCGGGCACGTCACCATCGACGCGCTGCTGTCCTCCTCGGGAGAGATCACCGTGTCGGGCAGGCGACGGCCGAAGCCGATGCGGTAGAGCGATGTGGTAGAGCGATGCGGTAGAGCGATGTGGTATAGCGATGCGGTAGACAGGACCGCCCACCTTCACCACCAGCATGTCCTTCTCCGGCTGCCCCTTGTGCAGGTGCCGGTCGTCCAGCTGGCCCACGCCGCCCGAGAACAGCATCGGCTTCAGGTACTCGCGGCGCTCGCCGTTCGGGAGGTCGCCATTCAGGATGTCGCCGTTCAGGATGTCGCCGTTCGGGATGCGCTGCGCGAAGGAGCGCGTGAAGCCCGTGATCACCGGCTCGCCAAACTTGATCTGATGCGCCCTTCGAGGCGTCAATCTCGAGGGTCAGCAGCCCTCGCCCACTCAGAGAGTCTCCTCCCACGGCAGCTCGTACCCGGGGATGGTCAGCGCGCCCACCCAGTAGCCCACCGTGATCGCCGTCACGTTCGCATTCCTCGCCTGCACGTCGCGGATGCGACCGCCCGTGCCCGTCTCTGCGCCAGGGAAGGGCGCCACGCCCGAGGGGAAGTTGTGCATCTCGGCGGACAGCAGGATGTGCGACATGAACTGACGCACGCACTTGGAGGGCAGGCCGGGCCCTCGGGCTGGAGAATGGAGGTCTTGAAGCCGACGAGTCGTCATTGAAGGTCATCACGATGATCACGCGACGCACCTCCGTCAGCGTGGCCTTCACGATGGACATTCAACAGCACGGCTCCTTCTTGTCATCGATCACCATGCTGGCGTCCATAGAACCAGTGATAGGAAATGATAGTGAAATGGCGAGGCTCTCGCTTCGAGTGGAACAATGTAGAACAGAGAGGCACGGCAAGAGCATGCTGGTCTTCGGTGGTACCCAGAATTGCCTTGGAATGGCGCATACTTCTTTCATCTCGAGCTGAAGGTCGTCCGTGCAGCACATGAAATGGGCAACGGGTGCATGGCCCATAGGGCATGCTGGGAGGTTCATGCGGGAGGATTACATCACAGACACGGTATGCGGTACGTCTTCCGAGTCTCCTCTTAGGAGCACGCAGGAATCAGCAAGTAGCATTGAATCCATCAGGGAATACACCGGAACGACGTACAGAATGGAGCAGGCTGTGTTACGATATCGGCATTCCGCGTATCAGTATGAAATTGTGAGTCTTACTCACCACTGGAGTGGCAACCTCGTAAACAGAGATATAGTACAGGCATGGACTGTCGAAGAATCGGAGCCACTAGGTGTAAGGACTTTGAAAGTCCCATCATCCTACATAGAAGCGACGAGATCAGCTTAAGAGTACAAGTGTTTTTTGGTTCAAATGGTCCAGTGGCTAGAATCGCCACTATTTTTATCGATTCAACCATTCGCTCATTATCTGTCACTATTGTCTTGTCAACATGTCATTCCTTGGTAATGGGGTGTAGTACTGTTGAATAGGATGGTTGCGACAAGTGTCCTTCCGTAATGGTGTATTCCAGCCTTGGTGATGCCTTTACTGCTGCCTGATGAATTGAAACTGTGATGTCCATGTCCTTCCTATGTGCTGTACTCCTTACCTCTCAGTATTCCTAAGATCGACTGTTTTCCATGATGATTCCGCGAGTATGAGATCTTCCGTCTCTGTGGCAAGCAGCATTCATAGTGAAACCGGAGTATCCTTCGCCATGAAGCGGGTATGCTCCTTCCTGCGTGCCAATCACATCCTACTGTTGTCTATCATGTTTCCGTTATGATGCCGATTGAAGACTCTCTAAACCGTTGATGATTCCTCCTTGATGTCCTCTACCTCCCTGCTGCTCGTGTATGGGTCATCCGTGGCACACGCTGACCATAGCGGAGGGATCCCTTCTGGAAGCTACTGGTCATCTTCAATTGGGTCCAGGGAAGCGTCGTTGCTCGGAACCATCAAGACCAATGAATATAGTTGGTCATTTATGTGTACCATGTGGCTCCAAGTGGCAACCCTTGCACATGATTTCACATCATCGCAGGAAGTGACTTTGTCGTTATGCTCTATGTACTGTTGCTTCATTAGTGGTCCCCTTGTTTCATTCCGCCACCCTACATGGTCATGTGTGTGAATCACTCATGCATCCTGATGAGCGTCTTCGACCTCGGTCGCGATACAGCATGCATGAGCGGATAGTGACTACATCAACGCGGACGTGCTGGAGTCGGCGCACGGGTGGGCGGCGACGGTCCTGTTCAACAAGGAGCTGAAGGCGCAGTTCGAGGCGTACTACACTAGCCCGGACACCTTCTCGCTAGCATTGCTGGGCGTGTGGGTGGCTCACGACGAGGGCCGCTGCTTCTGGCCCGATGATGCGGTGAAGGAGGGGGCGATGCGGCAGAACTGCGTGGCGCTGAAGTACGTGGACGATGACGGCAAGGTGACGATGGAGTACCCGATGAATCCGAACAGGTTGGTGGGTCTGACCTCGCCCGACGGCCTCTATGTGTGATTCATCTCGACATGGACAATGCCGAAGAGTCTACGAAGAGGGGTATGATCTGTAAGGAAAGACTGTTTGTTGCAACAATGGTGAGACAAGGAATAACGGTTTGTAGTAACAAACAAGACAATGAAGCTCGCTGTCTCCTCATGTCCACATTGATCTATAGGAGGCGCAGATGCTGAACCAGTCCCCTTCACTGATCTGCATCCCTCATCTGGTGAGGGGGTGAAGAAGCGCCTAGGCTTCCGCGTGATGAAGAGAGTGAAGCAAGTGAGGCCCGGCGGATGGGAAGAACACTGCTCAGGAGCCTTGCCAAGTGGAAGACTAGGATGATGAAGAGGATGATGTAGATTCGATGGGCATGACGAGAGAGGAGGTGGAAGACAAGGCATAGACCATCATCCAGCAATCAGGAGACTCAAGGGGTACCTACAAGCAGATGGACGATGAAGAACCACATCATCGATTCATGGGAGATGAGGTACTGCCACTGCCTCATCACCGAGAGAAGGAAGATGTAGTTGGATTGAGGAGTTGTTTGTTTCAACAAGTCTGATCTGATCAATACTGAAAGGCAGAGATAATCGATGAAGCTCGAGCTTCATGGATGAAGCTGGAGATGGTTTGTATTCAGTTATGTCAAGGAGCCGTTTCCGTCGGGTGTACCGACAAGCCATATATAGTAGACAGTGTTCCTGATCATATGGTAGTGGTGGCGTTTCAAGAGCTCGTGGCATTTATACCTGTGGTTGTACAAATTAACCCAGTTTTTGGCCGTTGGGTTTTCATTTTATTATTAATGAGAAGCCAACACAGAATCAAGCAAGTGATCGGAGTAGTATTATTATACTGGGTTGTTTCCTGGTCTGCCATATTCTTGAACAAGTTCATTCCATGTTGTGTACTAAGCGAATAGATATGCTTACACCAATCTGAAGAGTAGTTTTGATGCTCCTTTCTTTGTTACGCAAATCCAGTTTGTTGCAGCAGCAGCTAGTCTGTTCCTCTTTTCAAAGCTCAATCAGATTATTCCTCTTGTTTCATCATTTCCAAGAATTGAGTTCATTGTTGGGATAAAGGTTATTGATAGTTTTTCAGGAGGCATAGCACTCCGTGTCTTCCCTCTTTCCGTCCTATACTGTCTCATGATAACAATGAGCAATCTCTGCCTGAAATACGTTGAGATTTCCTTCTACCAAGTCTCAAGATCCCTTGGTATTCCAATGATACCTTTATTAAAGCATCTATCCTTGATTTCTTTCACTTTCTAGCTTCATTCTCTTTGGTGAAACGACAACCATATGGACCGTATTATCCTGTATTGTGCTAGTCACAGGGTAGGCGTCACAATAGTCTATGATATAGGTACATTATTGGAATTGACGGGGAGGTAAACTTCTCATTGAAAGGGACACTGTTTGGAGCAGGAGCAAGCGCAGTAGGGACCTTCTATACACTGTTTCTGAAACAATACTTGTCAAAAGTGGATAATAGTTGGATACTATCATTCTACACAAATTTCAACAGCTGTCTCATTCTTCCATTTCTTAGTCTGGTTTGTCCTCTTGTTGTTTAACATATTAGCTAAATGGAGAAATGCCGGTCATTTGGGACCATCGAAGAGAATTGACTGCAGATTACTTCGCTTGGATTTGTTTGTGTTGTAGTATCGTATTATTATGACAATCAGCGGGTATTATTGGTCTCTTCGTTGGAGTGACAACTTTCCTTCAGATTCAATACACCAGCAGTCTTTCACACAATATTTCTGGCTTAGTCAAGAATTGCATACAGGTTTCTCTCTTCTATACGTGTTACAAGTAGTCCTTTATGGGTGCATTGTTCTATAAAACACCTATAACAGTGAAGGGGATTATTGGAATGATGCTAGTAGTGAGCGGATCCTTTTCATACGCATGGGAAAGAATCAACAACAAAAGGGGAGCTAGTGAGAAGTGCGAAAGGGATCCTATAGTGAAAAAGGAGAACGGAGAGAAAGAAGTGTTATTAACTGTTGACTCCAAAGCCTAATCATTGTTTCTTTACTGTATTTACCAAAAGGACAAAACCCTTCCAAAAGTCAGCAAAGTTGTACAGAATCATGCCTTTTCTGAATGAAACTTCACTAAACGTACAAACGCTGGGGGTATAACAATTGCGTTAATGTGTTTGTTAACTATATAGGGACTACTACCATACCCCCTGGATAATGCATGTTCAGTGAAGTTTCATTCAGAAAAGGCATGATTCTCTACAACTTTGCTGACTTTTGGAAGGGTTTTGTCCTTTTGGTAAATACAGTAATTCATTATTTCTTTTATATGTTGTTGATCCTCTTCCTTCACATTGTGCATGCTCTTCAACCACTTCAAATGTGTTGTTATTCTCATTTGCTTTAATCGTAGCATCGGGTGACTGCTTACTGACAATAGTCATCACGGCTTATACAAACTCATCATCAATGCGTGCCACTGATACGCTCTTTTCTCATTATTGTACAATCAGCAGCATATACTTGGTGACAGATATGACATATGATAGGGAAATACTGGAATGCGACAAGAATACCATGACTCCATTCATTGTCCGAACCAATTCTGAGAAAAATGGATATCTCTCTTTTGTTCTTCCCCTATTATACAACAGCACGTTCTCCCTGATTATTGATTCAGATACTATGAAAGGCCGTCTTCCTTCATCTGACTGGATTGACAACGCTGTGGCATTGATAAACAAAAACCCTTCTGCCATTCCAACTTGTGGTTCCTTAAGGGGAGTGGCAGAAGGGTGCATGTTAGTGCGTTCAATCGATCTACGATACATATGGTCTCATACGTCATTTCGGCGTCAGGAAGCACAAGCAATGACGGTATTCTCTCATATTCTCCGTTGCATATGGAAGTACACACTAATCAACACTCATTTACCCTACCCTTCTTCTAATTCTGCCACTTCGTCATTTGTGGAACATAACTGTGAGCAAGTATATGATGTGAAGTACTTTGATTGTCATGCAAACTATAGCAATGATGGAACAACTGGAATTGTTATATCACAGTTCAAACGAACAATACTTGATCAGCAATTGGCTGCTTTAGGCAATTCCGATAGTAGTATTACTCAGATAATCATACTACAAGGATTGCAGTATCAAAACTATGAATCCGTTTTGAAGAAATGGCCAAATGTAAGGCATATTTGGTTGACGAATTGGGATTCCCCTTTTTTCTTTCGCTTCCTTGTCCCTTTAATTATGACAACATATTACACATATCTCATTGATGATGACGTTGTATTTGGTAACAGAACCGTATCATCAATGAATCGTCTATCGTCGAAATATGATGCTCTTGTTGGAGTGAATGGTCGTGTAGTTCAGAGTCTCGAATACACTAAACCATCGTTCATTCAGGAAGTGATACGCACGAATAGTGAAGAGCGAAGCAGAGTTGACTTTTTGTGTAATACATTTGGAGCTCAACGAGAGCATATGAAGGTCTTTTGGAGGTATAGACCATACACACAACGCAATGGAGAAGACATTCACTTTTCTATGTCAAATGCCATTGAGTGCGATCGACAGTCGCGAGTGATTCTTAATTGTGAAAAGAAGATGAGAGAGTATGGCCGGGATAATGTGGCTACTAGTATGCAGCGTTTTCATTTTCCTATACGAAAGTTAATCCTCCGAGCTTGGTATTATCGTGGTGTTACATTCATTAAACAGCAACAGCTAAATAACACACTTCCACATGGTTTGATAAAGGAATCCCGGAATAGTCAAAGAGAAAGCTACTACTTTTCAGTTGTTTATTTAACGAGACAAGAAGCGGACCCAGAGGCGGAAACCGAAGGGAGGCGCGGGCGAGACACCCCAAACGGTTGTCGGAAGAGTCAACTGAAGCCGAGAGGAGGAAAGCTGGCTGACAGTGAGTAGCCCTGGAGGCGGAAGAAGACAGACGGGGCGACCGTGGTGGAAGGCTGTTGGGGAGAGAGTCCCTCGACAGTTCGGAAGCCGAAGGACCGGGAAGGGAAACGGACGACGGACGACGGACGACCGACAAGACAACCGACGACCAGCGACTGACGGACGACGACGACAAACGGCAACGACCAACCGACGACCGACAACTGAAGACGACCGACAACAAGACGAGTGAAAAACAGACATAACCCAAGAAAGAGCATTCCGAGCGGAGGCTACCGAGCAATCGGACCGACGGGAGGAATATACTGTCTCCGAAAGGAGGCATACGAGCCCAAAAGTCGGACATGGCGAGGGCGTTAAGCAAGCGGGTCCACCCCAAAAGAGGGCGGGCAGTACGTAAACGCTTTGTTGTTTGTTGTTTGTTGTTATGATTCCACATGTCTTTCGTAGCCAGAGTAGTGCTGCCATTGTCAGTAAGCAGCCGATGAGATAAAGGGATTATTCGATAAACGAGTTCCTTTGTTGAAAAGCAATACAACTACCTTACGACCAACAAGTATGTAGTACAAGCAGACAGGAGACAAGGTAGGATATTGGGAGCCATTCTTTCTGAGAATCATGGTAAGGGTTACCAAAACAATGATTATAAGTGATTACCAGTTGTGTAATGAAAGAGAGTATCAAAAAAGAGATTCAAAAAAACAGATAAAAGGAAACACTCAACAACAACAATTTAATCATATCGAGTACAATTTCAGTACAGATTCTTTTCGACTTAAGCCATATTGAATAGCGCACACTTCAATACCACTGGTACAGGGAACACACTCCACTGTGTATGTATGGTTTGAATAAGGAGGATAATCAGACGTATATTCGTGCACAGCAGTGCAATTCCTATCAAAGCGAACAATAGTATTGTGCATATTCTCATAAACATAGTGTTCTGGTACTAAGGGATGCGTGAAAAACACTGCTTCTTTCACCCCATTTCTGAATTCTCGTATTTCTGATTCATAGCAACGAATGTCTTTTGCGAAATGACAAAGATTGCAGAAGCGTTTGCTATTCTCACACCTCATGGGTGGTAAGACTAGTGTCCTGTTTAGTGCATTGGCAATGCGAGATAGAGTTAGAAGGCCATCATGAATACAACCTATACTTCATTCCTTTGTAAAGACAAACTTGTATTAAACACTTCAACTGTGATATACGTATTGTCTCCGCTATATTCGTTATTAATATCAAAGGAGTATAGCTTCATTTCCTTTAATAGGAGTTGCTTTCCAAACTGTCCTCTAACATCATTATTGTGGAAAATGTAAAAGGGATTATCTACTGGTTATTGATTACCTAATAGGATACTCTTCAAATCCCAATAGAACTGATAATGACGGAAAAAATCCTTCCCGACTGGAAAAAGATCAGGGGATAATAAGAGGGTGGGGACTACTGTTTCTCTCCTAGCAAGATTAATGGCATATTGATCAGCGGTATTAGTGTGTTTACTAGCGTAAACGAGTGCACTCGTCATTAATGCAATCGTATTATTCGTAGATTTGAAATACATGAATCCACTACACAGAACCCCGCATCGGTAACCCTGAGCAATAAGGTCTTTATCAGTAATATTGAATAAATATGGAAATGGATTTTTGAAAAGAATAACATCTCCATCCATATACAACACATTAAAACCCGCTTGGATTACTCTCAATATGATAGCTATTTTCCATCTGATTTTTGAACTGAATTCTTTTGATGATTGAGTGGTAAAAGATGATGAATAGGAAGCATCCAATCCCAGACTGGAATAAACAACTGGTATTCCTTCCTTTCGGAGAATCTATAGTTAGGAAGGATAAAAGAAACGAACAGTATACGTCCTCCTATTAAGGCACACTACTACTAGATTATCATACAGCCCTTTGCACCAAGATTCCAGTTTCTCCTTTTCTCCTTTGCATCAAAATTCCGAAACCTCTTTGCGTTGCACGTGTTTGTTTCATCAACGACTAGGCAACCTCGCACTACCACACTATGAAATAGATACCATTAGTGTCAAACAAACAGGAGCAACGACATTTCCCAAAATGGCATTAATGACTATCCAATGAATGGAAGCAGTGTTGTCAATTCTTAGACTTTTTGTTGATGAAACGCTTCCACTTCTAAGAACCACTTTTAGGTTTTTAGATTTTAGACTTTAGAATCCACTTTTTTCTAAATTTTGACAAACAACCTCAGTGTGTAAGGAATGAAGGAGAAACATCAGCGATTGCAAGAAACAAGAACCGTCATAGTTATCATTGCGAAATAGCACGAATAGAGCTCTTTCTTCAGTGATGGAATAAGACTCTATCAAAGGATTGTGAATGAGGTTCCAGTGTGAAATGAACACTTCAACTCGCTGCTTTGGCATTTGACTCTTCTTAGAGTATTGCATAGATAATACAGATATATGAATAGCTGTATATCAACAAAGAAACAAGTATAGTGGAGAAATACTGGTGCAAACTGTGTGTTATCATTCCTATCCGATACTGTTGAGTAACGACACTGTATTCACTATTGCCTTGTTGCAAAGAGAGGCTTTGCTAAGAACAACATATTACCCAATTTTTCCGCTTTTTTTAGATTTTCTTTAGATTTTAGAAGCAAACAACTCTTTTATTTAGACTGTTTTGGAATCTAAAGATTGACAACACTGAATGGAAGCAGTCATGTCCATTCAATACGTTTCGTCAATGTGACGAGGGAAGGTGGCATAGATGCGCTAACTGCAGCTGTTGATGAGAGTCTCATTGAGAGGGAGTATCCCCAAAGGGAGATCATTTCTGGGAATTCCAATGAAGCGCGTGAATTCATCGAGAATAATATGAATGCTCAAACGGCCCTGGCCGAATATCGTGAACAAGAGCGTCCAAGACCACCCGATCCCCCTCCTCGGAAGAATCATCGGAAGTACCCTAAGAATATGCACTATACGCAAGAGCACAGGGACTATTTTGTGAAATTGCTCCAGGAGCATGGGAAGAAATGGACAAATGACCGTTATGCTAAGGAAGTTGGTGCCAGTGCGGATGTTATTAACAAATGGAAGAGTCAACTTAAGAAGACTGGTTCTCTGCAGTACAAGAAGAATCGTAACCTAACGAGGGTTATTCTGAAAGAGAATCATCTGCGCCATATAGCAGAGGAGATAGCGCAGGGTGCTGACAGAGTCACTCTCAGATCATTGGCCACTAGTGTCAAGGAGACGTTTCCAGAGGTGACAAGTTTATCGCTATCTACTGTGTCACGTTCACTGAAGGGAGACAGAATGAAGGATGCAACCGATAAGGAGTTCAGCGCCAAAGCAATGAGTAAGCGTCCTAAGGCGGCAAATTCCCCTCAAAACAAGGAACTGCGTTGGAGCAGACTAAGGCAATTGATCGCGTATAGAAGACAGGGTTATACGTGGGTTTCTGTGGATGAAACGCACTGGGAGCTGGGTCCGCATTTGAGAAAAGGATGGTCAGAAGTCGGAAAGAAGGCCTATTCTACTTCTATGCTTGAGAAAACCCAGTATACTTCGATTACTTCTATCGACAACTATGGTAATGCACCGCATTGCCTTATTGTTAAAGGCAGTGTGACGCGCCCAGTGTTTAAGCAGTTCTTTCGGGAATTGGTTAATCACTACACTTCGGACGAAGCTTGTGTTTTCTTCATGGATAATTGCTCTATCCATGGTGAAGACGACATTCAGGAAGTGCTGGAAGGTACCAATCACCATTACCTGTTTAACGCGCCCTACAGTCAAGAGCTCAATCCTATTGAAATGTTCTTCAGTCAGTGGAAGTATCAAGTGAAGGAGAGAACGCAAGAGTATCCTGGAATGGATGAATTCATTGACACGCTCCAGGAGGCAGTTATGGCTATCTCACGTCAAAATATCAGGAAGCTCTTCCTTCATGTGGAGAATGAGATATTCCCCAAGGTCCTGGGAAGGGACGATCTGTGATTTTGGGAAATGTCGTTGCTCCTGTTTGTTTGACACTAATGGTATCTATTTCATAGTGTGGTAGTGCGAGGTTGCCTAGTCGTTGATGAAACAAACACGTGCAACGCAAAGAGGTTTCGGAATTTTGATGCAAAGGAGAAAAGGAGAAACTGGAATCTTGGTGCAAAGGGCTGTAAAGCAGCCTGTTCCATTCTGTGCGTTGTTCCAGTTTATTCCCTGATGGATTCAATGCCACTTACTGATTCTTGCATGCTCCTAAGAGGAGACTCGGAAGACGTACCGCATACCGTGTCTGTGGTGTAATCCTCCCGCATGAACCTTCCAGCCTGACCTATGGACCATGCACCCGTTGCCCATTTCATGTGCTGCACGGACGACCTTCAGCTCGAGATGAAAGAAGTATGCGCCATTCCAAGGCAATTCTGGGTACCACCGAAGACCAGCATGCTCTTGCCGTGCCTCTCTGTTCTACATTGTTCCACTCGAAGCGAGAGCCTCGCCATTTCACTATCATTTCCTATCACTGGTTCTATGGACGCCAGCATGGTGATCGATGACAAGAAGGAGCCGTGCTGTTGAATGTCCATCGTGAAGGCCACGCTGACGGAGGCGCGTCGCGTGAGCATCGTGATGACCTTCAATGACGACTCATCGGCTTCAAGACCTCCATTCTCCAGCCCGAGCAGCCCGGCCTGCCCTCCAAGTGCGTGCGTCAGTTCATGTCGCACATCCTGCTGTCCGCCGAGATGCACAACTTCCCCTCGGGCGTGGCGCCCTTCCCCGGCGCGGAGACGGACACGGGCGGCCGCATCCGCGACGTGCAGACGATGAATGAGAAGGTGACGGCGAGCACGGTGGGCTACTCGGTGAGCGCGCTGACCATCCCCGGGTACGAGCTGCCGTGGGAGGAGACTCTCCGAGTGGACGCGGGCTGCTGATCCTCGAGATTGACGCCTCGAACGGCGCGTCGGACTACAGCAACAAGTTTGGCGAGCCGGTGATCACGGGCTTCACGCGCTCCTTCGCGCAGCGCATCCCGAACAGCGAGCGCCGCGAGTACCTGAAGCCGATGCTGTTCTCGGGCGGCGTGGACCAGCTGGACGACCGGCACCTGCACAAGGGGCAGCCGGAGAAGGACATGCTGGTGGTGAAGGTGGGCGGTCCTGCCTACCGCATCGGCCTGGGCAGCGGCGCGGCGTCGAGCCGCATGCAGGACGCGTCGCAGGCGGCGCTGGACTTTGACGCGGTGCAGCGCGGCGACGCGGAGATGGAGAACAAGATGAACCGCGTGATCCGCCACGCGAACCCGATCGTGTCGATCCACGACCAGGGCGCGGGCGGCAACGGGAAGGTGCTGAAGGAGATCTCGGCGCCGAACGGAGCGGAGATCGACATCCGCAACATGGTGGTGGGCGACCCGACGATGTCGGTGAAGGAGCTGTGGGGCGCAGAGTTCCAGGAGGAGGAGGCGATGCTGATCCGCGAGAAGGACCGCGCGTTCCTGGAGGCGGTGGGCGAGCGCGAGAACGTGCCGGTGATGGTGATGGGCAAGATCACGGACACGGGCCGCATGGTGGTGAAGGACAGCAAGACGGGCGAGACGGCGGTGGATTTAGATTTGGAGCTGGTGCTGGGCGAGCTGCCGAAGAAGACGTTCGTGGACCACCACGTGCCGGCGGTGCTGAAGCCGCTGGTGCTGCCTGAACAGTTAACAGTGATGCAGGCGCTGGACCGCGTGCTGCGTCTGCTGTCGGTGGGCAGCAAGCGCTTCCTGACGAGCAAGGTGGACCGGTCGGTGACGGGGCTGATCGCGCGGCAGCAGTGCTGCGGCCCGCTGCACCTGCCGCTGAGCGACGTGGCGGTATTCGCGCAGAGCCCGTTCTCGACGACGGGCTGTGCGACGGCGATCGGCGAGCAGCCGGTGAAGGGGCTGATCGACCCCGCGGCGATGGGCCGTCTGACGGTGGGCGAGGCGTGCACGAACCTGGTGTGGGCGGCGATCACGGACATCGAGGACGTGAAGTGCAGCGGCAACTGGATGTGGGCGAGCAAGCTGGAGGGCGAGGGCGCGGCGATGTACGACTGCTGCGAGGCCATGGGCAAGGCGATGCTAGAGCTGGGCATCGCGGTGGATGGCGGCAAGGACTCGCTGTCCATGGCGGCGAAGGTGGGCGAGGAGGTGGTGAAGGCGCCGGGCACGCTGGTGGTGTCGGTGTACGCGGGCTGTCCGGACATCTCGTTGAGGGTGACGCCGGACATCAAGCACGCGGGCCGCTCCTCGCTGGTGTTCGTGGACCTCTCCGGCGGCCATGCGCGGCTGGGCGGCTCGGCTTGGCGCAGACCTTCAAGCAGCTGGGCGACGTGACGCCCGACTGCGACACGGCGCTGCTGAAGCGCGCCTTCCGCGCGACCCAGCGTCTGCTGCGCGAGCGCGTGCTGCTGGCGGGCCACGACCGCTCGGACGGGGGTCTGCTGACGACGGTGCTGGAGATGTGCTTCGGCGGTGACTGTGGGTGTGTGATGGAGGCGACGACGGAGAACAGCGTGATGGAGTTCCTGTTCAACGAGGAGCTGGGTCTGGTGGTGGAGGTGGACGACGCGAAGGTGGGTGAGGTGCTGGCGGCGTACGAGGCAGTGCAGGTGCCCGCGTGTGTGATCGCGAAGACGCAGGCGGCGAACCGCGTGAAGGTGAGCGTGAACGGCGCGGTGGTGCTGGACGAGGACGAGAAGGCGCTGCACGACCTGTGGGAGGCGACGTCGTTCGAGCTGGACAAGCTGCAGTCGAACCCCGCGTGCGCCGAGCAGGAGCAGGAGGGTCTGAAGAAGCGCCACAAGCCCGCGTGGAAGCTGACCTACGAGCCGCGCGCCACGCCGGCGGAGTAGCTGGCGAGCGCGTCGAAGTACCGCGTGGCGATCATCCGCGAGGAGGGCTCGAACGGCGAGTATGAGGTGGTTGTGAGTGTGGTGGGACGTGCACGTGCGCGACCTGCTGAGCGGACGCATCATGCTGCAGGGCATGGAGGGCTCCACGCTGGGTGTGTGGGTGGCGCACGGCGAGGGCCGCTGCTTCTGACCGGACGACGCGGTGAAGGAGGAGGCGATGCGGCAGAACTGCGTGGCGCTGAAGTACGTGGACGACGACGGCAACGTGACGATGGAGTACCCGATGAACCCGAACGGCTCCGAGGGCGCCGTGGTGGGTCTGACCTCGCCCATCTACCGACATCTGTGATTCATCTCGACATCGAAAGTACCATAGCGGAAACGCGTAAGGATGGTGTGTGATGTGTGTTTCTTGTGACAAAGGGGTCTTGGTGCAACCACTTTAGTAGCAACACATCCCTGTGTAGGGGGCATCCAACGTAGAACAACATAGCCTAGCATAGATCCATGGCAAACCATGTGGGGCAACCTATACCAGCGTGGGTCACCATAGGTCCATGTTGCCTAGTGTAGACCAATGTATCCATAGGAAGAACCATGTAGGTTCACATGAACCCATGTAGGGGGACGTTGGCCCATGTTGGGCAACACGTTGACCCACGTGGATCAACGTGTACCCACAAATATCGTCCAAATTCGCCGTTCTCGACAAGTACAAGGCTCCGCAAAGCGCCCCTATAGTATGTTGTTTGTTATAACAAGACATGAACAGAGGGCGCATCAGATAGACCTATCTCGAATTTGACCTTGAGGCAGTTTCACAATTCCAGGTTTTGGAGCATTCCCGAGGTATTAGATCGACTTTACATTATAGACAATATGCGTTGGGATTAAATACATATCCTTGAAGTTGTCATATTTCATAAATCGGAAATTATAAAAGAAGTCATTCTGGCTTATTTTATCCCTAAGAAGGCCACTGGCTTCCATTCCTTGATGAAAGGATATGATACCGGATAAGTCGACTAATGGTATTGGCTTCTTATGTGCATAAACCATTATATAGTTATCAACACGGTACCGACCAACCACAATATCCTGAAATTCTTCAAATGGAAAGCCTCCATTAAAAATAAACAAGTCTATTGCATATTTGGCGCGATACCTTCCTTTGAGAGTAAAGAAAGAATTCACATAATCATCTAAAGAAGAAAAAGAGAGAAGAGGAATATGGGCAGTGTTGCTCACCACTGAGGATAGTAAGTACTATATGTGATTACTCCATATCGAAACGAACATCCCTATCATCAAAGTAAGAAGCAACATGGTTAGCCACATCAAAAATGAATGGGTTAATTAGAATATCCGAGTTAATATAAACAATAAGGTCACTAGGAAAGAGCAGTCGCGCTTCAAGCAGCATCCATTTCAAAATAGGCAAACCATAAGCATTTGCTTTAGTAACTGGAAGGATGTGTATATTATACTTCTTTGCATATCTTATAATTGCAGATGAATTAGTGAAAATAACTATCGTCATGTTATGTAGACTTCTGTAGTACACTAAGGAACGCACAGTATTTGCAAACTTTCTGCTAATGGCCTGATGGTTTAACAGTTATTATAGCAATACCATTCTGTCCTCTGTTAGTACTATCAAAAAGGAATGATGAAAGCTGGTTAGTCGTGAACGAAAGGAGAATGATGTATTTTTAATTGGCAGGTCTCTCCAATTCATATAGTTCTGCTTTTCATTGAAGGACCTACGTGTTACACTCAGTATGAACCCTACATTACAAAATCTCTATACTCTGACCATATGCAATGTGATATATTACTGGTACTATTCATAGAACACTGTCGCTTCATGATTAATGACAATGCAGGATTAGTATTACTAGCACACATAATAGTATATGGTAGTAGTATGCTAATAAGATGAAACAACCAGCATACTGACATAACGATAGTAGGCATATCGCAACACTAACCCAGATAATATGATACTCAGCAGTAGAATAAGGAATAATGAAGGCTCTTGTGGAGTAATCCCTGTGTGTTTCTAATTGGGATCTTCAACAGTCCTATTTGTCCTATTTGTTTTTGGTCCAAACTCGGCTTTGCTGAAATTGAGATCATTTGGTTCTTCATTCTTTGTACAATAGTCCATTTGTTAAACAGGGGAACCCCACACTGCCGTGTTTTCAACCACCTCATTTTGACCCGCCACCTATACCATCATACTCCTCTCGTGGAGTACATTCTGAAACACCTATATATGTACCCCCGCACTCTTCTCTTTGGGTCATGGGACATCACTCAACCCTATCATCATCCATCTGCATGCATCGTCACGCTCATGCATGCATATCCATGCATATGCATGCAGGTGGATACATCTGGACGCAGATGGATGACTGCTTCAATCATTCTCTTTGCAATTCATCGTTGTATGGGTTGTACGTGATGGCGTTTCACCGAGTACCTTCAGAAGGCGGTGTGCTTGTGTAGGTGCAGCGTTGTTCATTTATCTCAATGATTCGGTCCTCCATGAGTGATGATTGGAGTAATGACCTGAATGGAGACCCTTGGGGCCCCAAAACGATGCTTAAACTAGTTTTTCTCGACAAGGATTGCGAAGCAGGTCGTAACACGCTACTGGTATACTATCCTAAGTACCCTCTAATATGTGAGATATATGCCGTTGCAACCTGCCATAGTGGGTATTCGGAAGAACGTACCTTGACCCTTCATTACCCTGATTCTACCTGCACAAGACGTATTTCAATAAACGGATATGCTCTTTGGACGTCTATGGAAGGGGTCTTTTCATAATGGTTAGTGATTCCCTTCTATAAGAGATCAACTGGTCGAAGATAATTCTCCTTTCTTTTGGGCGTATCTATAGAACTAATCTTTAGACCACCGAAAAAGACCTATTTCCTGAAAGAGAGGTACCCTTTAATGAGAATAAGCAGCTCATTATTGGCCTTTTGAGCCTTATGCCCTAATAAAAACAGGTAATATGTGTCGTTCAGACCCTATTCTAACGGGGCCCAATATACGGGCTCTGTGCAGGTATTGTTTTTTCCAGAAACTGACATTAATTGCCATGGTTTCTCATTCCATTGTAGTCTTCTTTGTAACTACAGTTCTCCTGTACTACTTCAATACATCATCCCTTTTGCAGAAAGGAGAATTACAAACTGTTGGTAGTATTGACTATCGCGCCTTGCCTCTAACTATGAAGTCCTTTCTATTCCATAAGGCACAGAACCATACTGTGCTTCTGATGATTGCTGATTACGGATATCTGAACATGTGGAACAATGCCTATATTACTGGCAAGCTATCCCATTATCGCAATCTCGTCGTCTTTTGTTTGGATAGAGAATCCTATCGGGTATTCATGGGTAAAGCGAATCATTAGTAGATACTGCATAACCGTGGTATTCCTGCATTCTACACGCCAATTGGTAATGATGCAAGAGAAATAACGGGTTTCGCAAACCAAGCGTCACCTGAATTCAAAAGGAAGATACGATGGAAAATACCTTTACTGCTTCAAGTCTTAAAGCATGATTACAATGTGTTGTACATTGATTCTGATGTTATCCTATTCAAGAATCCCATATCTGATTTGCAGAGCAGGAATGGATACGACATAATGGCGCAAAAGGATGGTAACATTGCGTGTACTGGGTTCATGTACATTGTATCCAACAACAGGAGTATAGAGCTATTCTCCTTAGCAACGGAACTGGTGATGACAAAGGCGCTGCGTGATCAAATGGCAGTACACGAAGCCTGGAAACAAAGGCCAATCCCGAGACTGTTATTGCCAATTGAATCCTACCCCTCAGGGCAGGACTATTTCAACACGTACCAATTCTATTGGGATATTCAGAGTATTACTACTGTGTATGGGATTATCCTTTAGATTGTTCATTCTTTATGTTTCACAATAACTGGGTTCGAGGCAGATTCGGAAAGGAGCTTCGATTCAAGGAAATGAAGATGTATAATCTGAATGTAGATGGTGAGTACAGTGGCATGAGAAAGTACCTAACCGTTGAGAGGATGAACGAGAGTGGGAATCGTGTGTAACACTCAACTCGTAGCAAACATATGGGACGAATTGAAAAGGCTATCCGTCATTGCAAACGCACTGAATCGGAGTCTCGTTCTCCCTCCACTGCATTGCCGTTCTGGGAAGTGGAAGTACTGCAACCTGTGCACATTTGACAGTACCTTTAACTGTTTTGAGTCGATTATCAACTATTTCATGCAACCCGTCAAGGAATCCGTGTTCTTCACCAATACGAAGGTGCCCAACACGATTGTGAATGAAAGCAGATATAACCCAATTCTCCGTTTTGGGCAACACTGTACAAACAACACAGCATACAAGAGTGACTTCCCTGCCAACAGAGACAATAAAAACCCGCTGCTCTGCATTCCCTGTAGCGGTAGTTCTGATTGGTGCATTATAAAGGAGGGAAAGAAATACAATGACTGGGTGCTAAAGATCCACTCCCTACTATAATCAATCTGTCTAGCAACAGCATAATGCTATTCTCACATACAGTTATGGCCAAAACTTTTCATCAGGTTTGAAACTCCCGCCAATCTTTGGCCATTGGATTTCATAATCCTTGTTTATTGCATATGCAAGGTCGTCCACGGAAGGCCATTGAATATATCAATGGCTCCGTTCCATCAGTGATGAAGGAATACCGCGATGAAGCGCAGCAACTAATCTCGGCAATGCCAAAAGGGAATAGCCAAGAGCCTATGCCAAACGTTGAAGAGAGTGTTCGTCAATTGCGGGATAAAGTTCGTATGGAGCAACAGCTGATAGAAAGGGGGAATGAGCTGTTGAAAGCCCAAAAGGGTTCTAAGAAGGCAACAGAGGCACATAAGAAGTATAACAAAGTATCGGATGATGTAAAAATGGCCCTAACAAGAGAGTATGAGCTGAATGGAAAGAAAATCGATATCCCGAGGGCAGTGAGTCTTTATGGTATTAAGGAGTCTACGTTACGTGGTTTAATAACAAAATTGAATAAGGGTGAGTCAATTCTGCGGAAAAAGGTGAAAACGGGAAGACATTGTATACTTACTGATGATGGAGCTAAGTTATTGTTCAATCTATATGATGAAAACAGGGTTGACTCAGACAGAGAAGCAGCTAAGATTCTTAATGACGACGGTATACCGATTTCTCGAAGAACTGTAACACGCCTGATGAACAACGGGTTCATGGAGAAGCATGGTTGCTGTTCGCTAACATGTAAGCGCGTTTACTATCGTGGAGCTAACGCAGAGTCCGAGGAAAACAAAACTGCTAGAGAGGATGCAATGGCACAGCTAGAATCTTTAACATCTGATCATTATCATCCCGTTTTCATTGATGAAACCCATTGGAGTGTGGGTTGGGCCTGGACGAGGAGAAGAAGCAGAAAAGGAGAGAAGAAAATCATGTGTGGCACGAGAAAGAACTACGACATTACGGCTAAAGTACCTCGAGAAACCCACGACACTCCGATAAACCCAAGAATGACCCCCGCCTTTTCCGATTCTAATTTCATATACGTGTTTGTTATAGCATGCCATTACAGCTCCAACAATCAAAGCCTCAAGATTCTTCCTTGGGCGTGAGAAAAATCGGCCCCAATTCTGCCCAATCCTTCACTTTTTCCTTATTTCGGCATCCCACGGAGAAAACTCTCGCGGAAAACAGCGTAAAGAAGGAGTATTCTCCGAGAAAGAAGTTTGCAGCGGCAAAACGGGCGATGGGAGACGCGCATTGCGATGATCAGGAATCCAGCCGCGATCTTCAGAAGCGCCTGAAACTCAGCAAACAGAAGTTTTATGATGCAATACATGCAATGCGCGAGGGAAGGGAGGTGGGGCACAACGGACGACCGAGCTATTTGCTGCATCCAGAAAAAGTCCAGTTTTGGAGCTGGGTGGATAAGGGAGTGGGAAGTGGGGATCCCCCCTTGTACCCCGACATGCAAAGATATGTATCCCAAATCGTCAGGTCCAAGCGGCCCTCCCTGCTGAAGAAACGCCGACTTGTGTCTCATGACTACATTGCTCATTTACTCAAGGAGGGTGGCTTTGAGACGGTCCCGTGCAAGAATGCGTATGAGGCCAATGAGCTGCTTCCTATTGATGAAGTGCGCGGCTTCTTTAAGAAGGTACGTGACGTGATTGACCATTACCACATCAAGTACCAAAACGTCTGGAATTTTGACGAGTCCTGGGTTTCGCCAGAAGACAAAGCCCCCAGGTGTTATGTACCTCATAAGAAGGGGACACTGGCTGCAAGGCACCAAGGCCACCCGAGAGCGCATTTCACACTAATGGGGTGCATAAACGCGGTAGGGGACCGAATGGACGAAGTGTACCTTATTCCTGAGAAGAACAATGCTGTGCGGATTGCAGAGCAGATTGGTATCCCGCGTAACTGTGTGAAGAAAACGGAGAAGGGCTGGGTCGATAACAACGCTCTGTACTGGTGGATCGTGAATCACGCAATTCCGGAGGTCGACAAGAGGAGAGGTGGTAACTGTGAAGAGCATGCATTGATACTTGCTGATCCCCATGGCAGCCGGTACGACCCACGGATTGCGAAGCAATTAGCGAAGAAGAACATCCATCTCCTACTTTTCCCCGCGGGGACAACAGCGCTTCTCCAGCCACTTGATGTCGGTGTGTATGCACCCTACAAGCAATTCCTCAGAAAGTGGATGGAGAACAGCCAGATTGTTCCCGTGCTGGAGGCTTCAAGGGACGCCTTTTCCAGTGCCTTCACGAGAAAGAACATCAAGGAGGCCTGGGAGGCAACTACCTTGCTTTCTGAAGACCACTCCTCAATAGACGATCAACTGCCAGTCAGCAACCCATTCCGCCATCAATCGCGACATCGCAATTCTGGTGATGATCTCCTGTGCTGAGGTGGCTATGAGGTCGTGAAATTATGTTTGTTCCTAACAAACAGGGCTACACATGATAGTACCCTTTTGGGCTGCCCAAAACCCTTCCTTGTGGATATCGCATTTTCCGGAATTCTTCTTTGCATTTTCATTTCTCGGAAACTTCCTCAGTTCGGGGAGGGGTCATGCTATGGGCGGTGGTTATACACTGAGTACTACCATTCTACACTATAACTTCTGGAAAAGGCGGGGGTCATTCTTGGGTTTATCGGAGTGTCGTGGGTTTATCGAGGTACTTTATATCTGCTATATCCGATAACGGCCCTTGCTATACAACTGTCTTTGAAGGGAATACCATTACAGCAGACATATTCATGTCATACATGGCGCATTTGCTCAATCAGGAGATGAGCCGCAAAGTGGTATTCTTCATGGACAATGCACCTGTTCATCCAAAGAAAGCTCTGAACGACCTGCTAAAAGATGTGAAAGACAAGAAGATCATCTTCAATGCCCCATATAGCCCAGAGTGTAATCCTATTGAGAAGTTCTTTGCCGAGTGGAAGCAGAAAGTGCTAAGCAGATGCAAGACTGCTCCTTCGCCAAAGACTATGATTCAATACATTGAAGAGGCCTTCATGGAGTTCACATCAGATAACTGCATGGATCTAATTACCAATCTGAAGACTAAGGTGCTTCCAAAAGTCGTGAATCAGGATGATTTGTGATTGTGTACCGAACAGGGTATTTGTTGCACAAACAAGTTTGATATGCACAGTACAACACATTTGATAACAAACAAGGCATGTTTCAGAGATTATGAAATCCAATGGCCAAAGATTGGCGGGAGTTTCAAACCTGATGAAAAGTTTTGGCCATAACTGTACACCGTATACTTTTGTCTTTCCTAATACTGTGAATCAATCATTACTCATTTGTTTATTTGAAACAAGCTGACTATGGCTGTTACATAACAGGCCTTAGTTATCGAATCGGAAGATGGAGAATTGTATTTCAATCATCGAAATGAATCATGTTTCAGTAACAGCATCACATTCGTCTCTACAAACAAACAAACAAACAAAATGTTAACGGAAAACCTCGGCCTTCTCCCTGAAGGCCCCGCACCCTTCGCCCGTACGCCTCGTGCCCGAGTAAACGACCATGAAAAACCCCCAAGTTTGCCTGACACGGGCTCGCGCCCTCCTCCCTCGAGGTAAAAAACACGTTTGGGTAGTAACGCCCTTGCCACGCTGAGTAACCTCGGGCTGCCGCCTAAAGGAATACTGCCTTTACACAGCGAGTACCCCGTGGGCCTGCCGCCGGTTCCACAGTCCTGCCCCCAGTGTGTGCAGTCCTGCCAACTGCCCGACCCACAGCGGATCGTACGGCATGAGTACCATTCCCTCCCGTCTGCCATAGTGCGGTTCGTGGTCTCGCCCCAAGCCAAGACCAACAGGCATCCCAAATAACACCATTTCTATGAAACAGAAACGAGAAAGAAAGGATATGGATGCAGTGTAAACACATTTGCACTTGCAGTTAACAGTAGTGATATAGAAGCAATACCCTTATATGCAGAACAAACAGTAGATGAGTACTTCTCCAACTCCCTCCTTCCATGAGCGAACTGACACACTCTTCCATACTTGCAGGTTCCAGTAGACATGTAGTTGCGACATGGTTGCGTCTTGTAGAGATTGCTCTTAGCAACAGGAGGGAGAACCGTCTTTCCTTTGATCATGGGTCTCGTTAGTTTCCCATTCAATTGAACGTTCAGCTCACACTCATTCATTTCCTCAATAATAGTGTGCCATGACTAGTTGCTATTGGATCATTGAAGAAACACAAATACAATTTGAATTAGGTCAAGGTACGTTCTTCCGAATACCCACCATTGCAGTTTTCGCTCCCTGGCAGACGGCTCGCGCCATCCCCCGGTTGGCGGCCCTGAGAGCCTCCACCTGACGTCGGTTGTTCACTCCGCGTCGACGATACAGTCCACCCCACGAGGCCCTGCACGCCCTCGCACTTCGTCACTCCGCCTTGCTAGTTAGGAACAGTGCAGCGGAGCATTCCATGCGAGTTGTTAAAGAAACTCCAAGAGACCCCCCCCGTCATTTGATCTCTAGCTCCTATCCACTGAATTGACTTGATATGATAATAATGTGTGTAACAAGAACTAGCAGCCATGTGGCTTACTCAAACCAGTCACACATCACGTGCCTAGTTGTAGTCGTTGAAGTCCTCGATGTAGCCTTCCTCCATAGGGGGGTCGTAAAAACAGCCAAAGTGTTCGTAATCAATGGCATCCTTGAATGCGGCCAGTTGCTCTCGAGTGCTGTGGTGTCTATTCTTCATATTACACGACTGGTAGTCACATTATGTCAATTCCCGGCTCTTCTGCCTCCTCAGCAGCACCCCCATCGTAAACTTCGCATGTATTGTCGTAATACACCAAGGAAAAGCGTGTCCCGTTTTCTTCCACTAACTCATTGAGACTCACCTCAACCTCTTGATCAAAAACGAAGTTGCCAGTATACAACATCGTAAACTTGGGATCCTTCGCATACTTACTCAATTCAAAGACACGGAAAGAATACATGCAGGATCCAGGAGTACTGTTGGACTTACCCAGTAGGACGAGAAGAATACTAAAGTTGATAATCGCCCTTTTGCTATTACTGAACAGGTCTTTCCTTTCTGTTCTATCTGAACAGGTCATTACCGGTTCTGAAACCAATCACTTCTTTTCCAGAGGGTTTTTGTACAACCACAGGTATAAATGCCGCGAGCTTTTGAAACGCCACCACTACCATATGATCAGGCACACTGTCTACTATACATGGCTTGTCGGTACACCAGGCGGAAACGGCTCCTTGACATAACTGAATACAAACCATCTCCAGCTTCATCCATGAAGCTCGAGCTTCATCCACATCCTCCAGCTTCATCCATCACTCTCCAGCTTCATTGAAGATACTCCAGCTTCATTGATCAAGTTCGAGTATCACCCATGATGTTCAGGCTTCATCGATCATACTCCAGCTTCATCGATCATATTCCAGCTTCATCGATCATACTCCAGCTTCACCCATGATGTTCAGGCTTCATCCATGAAGCTCGAACTTCACCCATCGTACTCCAGCTTCATCCATCATTCTCCAGCTTCATCGATCAAGTTCGAGCTTCACTGATGATCATCCAGCTTCATCCATTATCACCCAGCTTCATCGATAGTGCTCGAGCTTCACCAGTGATCATCCAGCTTCACCCATCATTATCGAGCTTCACCAGTGATCCTCCTGCTTCATTGTGTGCTTCTGTTTTGAGTCTGTAGTATCGTAAACATGTTGAGATTGTTTTGTTGTAAGAAACACATGCCATATGCATTCAATGCACCACCATTGTGCAGATCACTGATGCGGATGTCAATCACAGGTAATGACTGTCGAAAGAAGACAGTCTCAGCAGGATATCGCCCACTGTGCGCCACCCGCGCGCCTACTCCAGCACGTCCGCGTAGCTGAACCCGCCCACGAACACAGTGCAGCGGAAGCCCTCCAGCGTGATGCGCCCGCTCAGCAGGTCGCGCACGTGCACGTCCCACGGCTCGAAGCCCGCCGCGTACATCGCCGCGCCCTCGCCCTCCAGCTTGCTCGCCCACATCCAGTTGCCGCTGCACTTCACGTCCTCGATGTCCGTGATCGCCGCCCACACCAGGTTCGTGCATGCCTCGCCCACCGTCAGCCGGCCCATCGCCGCGGGGTCGATCAGCCCCTTCACCGGCTGCTCGCCGATCGCCGTCGCACAGCCCGTCGTCGAGAACGGGCTCTGCGCGAACACCGCCACGTCGCTCAGCGGCAGGTGCAGCGGGCCGCAGCACTGCTGCCGCGCGATCAGGTCCATCACCGACCGGTCCACCTTGCTCGTCAGGAAGCGCTTGCTGCCCACCGACAGCAGACGCAGCACGCGGTCCAGGCCCTGCCGCCCAGACCGATGCGGTAGGCAGGACCGCCCACCTTCACCACCAGCATGTCCTTCTCCGGCTGCCCCTTGTGCAGGTGCCGGTCGTCCAGCTGGCCCACGCCACCCGAGAACAGCATCGGCTTCAGGTACTCGCGGCGCTCGCCGTTCGGGATGTCTCCATTCAGGATGTCGCCGTTCGGGATGCGCTGCGCAAAGGAGCGCGTGAAGCCCGTGATCACCGGCTCGCCGAACTTGATCTGATGCGCCGTTCGAGGCGTCGATCTCGAGGGTTAGCAGCCCTCGCCCACTCGGAGTCTCCTCCCACGGCAGCTCGTACCCGGGGATGGTCAGCGCGCCCACCGAGTAGCCCACCGAGCTCGCCGTCACCTTTGCGCCCGTGCCCGTCTCCGCGCCGGGGAAGGGCGCCACGCCCGAGGGGAGGGTGTGCGTCTCGGAGGACAGCAGGATAGGCGACATAAACTGATACACGCACTTGGAGGGGATCCTCGGGCTGGAGAATGGAGGTCTTGAAGCCGATGAGTCGTCATTGAAGGTCATCACGATGATCACGCGACGCACCTCCATCAGCATGTCCTGCATGATGGACATTCAATAATATGGCCCCTTCTTGTCATCGATCAGCATGATACCGCCGAAGAACCAGTGATAGGAGATGAATGCGAAATGACGAGGCTCTCGCTTCGAGTGGAGTGGTAAGGAATAGAGAGACATGGCAGGAACATGCTGGTCTTCGGGAGTACCGGGAAGCGCCTTGGAATGGCGCATGGTTCTTTCATCTCGAACTGATGGTCGTCCGTGCAGCACATGGAATAGGCAACGGGTGCACGGCCCATAGGTCATGCTGGGAGGTTCATGCGGGAGGATTACACCACAGACACGGTATGCGGTACGTCTTCCGAGTCTCCTCTTAGGAGCACGCAGGAATCAGTAAGTAGCGTTGAATCCATCAGGGAATACACCGGAACGACGTACAGAATGGAGCAGGCTGTGTTACGATATCGGCATTCCGCGTATCAGTATGAAATTGTGAGTCTTACTCACCACTGGAGTGGCAACCTCGTAAACAGAGATATAGTACAGGCATGGACTGTCGAAGAATCGGAGCCACTAGGTGTAAGCACTTTGAAATTCCCATCATCCTACATAGAAGCGATAAGATCAGCTTAAGAGTACAAGTGTTTTTTGGTTCAAATGGTCCAGTGGCTAGAATCGCCACTATTTTTATCGATTCAACCATTCGCTCATTATCTGTCACTATTGTCTTGTCAACGTGTCATTCCTTGGTAATGGGGTGTAGTACTGTTGAATAGGATGGTTGCGACAAGTGTCCTTCCGTAATGGTGTATTCCAGCCTTGATGATGCCTTTACTGTTGCTTGATGAATTGAAACTGTGCTGTCCATGTCCTTCCTATGTGCTGTACTCCTTACCTCGCAGTATTCCTGAGATCGACTCCTTTCCATGATGATTCCACGAGTATAAGATCTTCCGTCTCTGTGGCAAGCAGCATTCATAGTGAAACCGGAGTATCCTTCGCCATGAAGCTGGGGTGTTCATTCCTGTGTGCCAATCACATCCTACTGTTGTCTATCATGTGCCCGTTCTGATGCCGATTGAAGACTATCCGAACCGTTGATGATTCCTCCTTGATGTCATCCACCTCCCTGCTGTTCGTGTATGGGGTATACAATGCACGCTTTGACTGTAGCGGAGGGATCCCTTGTGGAAGCTACTGATCATCTTCAATTGGGTCCAGGGAAGCGTCGTAACTCGGAACCATCAAGACCAATGAGTATAGTTGGTCATTTATGTGTACCATATGGTTGCAAGTGGCAACCCTTGCACATGATTTCACATCATCGCAGGAAGTGACTTGTCGTTATGCTCTATGTACTGTTGCCTCGTTAGTGGTCCCCTTGTTTCATTCCGCCACCCCATAAGATCATGAGTGTGAATCACTCATGCATCCTGATGAGCGTCTTCGACCTCGGTCGCGATACAGCATGCATAAGGGGATGATGACTACATCAACACGGGCATGCTCGAGTCGGCGCGCAGGTGGGCGGCGACGAACCTGTTAAACAAGGAGCTGAAGGTGCAGTTCGAGGCGTTTTACACGAGCCGGAACACCTTCTCGCTGGCATTACTGGGTGTGTGGGTGGCGCACGGCGAGGGCCGCTGCTTCTGGCCCGATGATGCGGTGAAGGAGGGGGCGATGCGGCAGAACTGCGTGGCGCTGAAGTACGTGGACGATGACGGCAAGGTGACGATGGAGTACCCGATGAATCCGAACAGGTTGGTGGGTCTGACCTCGCCCGACGGCCTCTATGTGTGATTCATCTCGACATGGACAATGCCGAAGAGTCTACGAAGAGGGGTATAATCGGTAAGGAAAGACTGTTTGTTGCAACAATGGTGAGACAAGGAACTCTGGTTTGTAGTAACAAACAAGACAATGAAGCTCGCTATCTCCCCTTGTCCACATTGATCTATAGGAGGCGCAGATGCTAAAAAAGTCCCCTTCTCTGATCTGCATCGTTCATCTGGTGAGGGGGTGAAGAAGCGCCGAGGCTTCCGCGTGATAAAGAGAGTGGAGTAAGTGAGGCATCTAGCGGATGGGAAGAACACTGCCCAGGAACCTCGCCAAATGGAGGACTAGGATGATGCAGAGGATGATGCAGATTTGATGGGCCTGACAAGAGAGGAGGTGGAAGACAAGGCTTGGACCATCATCCAGCAATCAGGAGACTCAAAGGATACCTACAAGCAGATGGACGATGACGAACCGCATCATCGATTCATGGGGGATGAGGTACTGTCACTGCCTCATCACCGAGAGAAGGAAGATGTAGTTGGATTGAGGAGTTGTTTGTTTAATCAAGTCTACTCTGATCAATACTGAAAGGCAGAGATAACCGAGGAAGCTCGAGCTTCATGGATGAAGCAGGAGGATCACTGGTGAAGCTCGATAATGATGGGTGAAGCTGGATGATCACTGGTGAAGCTCGAGCACTATCGATGAAGCTGGGTGATAATGGATGAAGCTGGATGATCATCAGTGAAGCTCGAACTTGATCGATGAAGCTGGAGAATGATGGATGAAGCTGGAGTACGATGGGTGAAGTTCGAGCTTCATGGATGAAGCCTGAACATCATGGGTGAAGCTGGAGTATGATCGATGAAGCCTGAACATCATGGGTGATACTCGAACTTGATCAATGAAGCTGGAGTATCTTCAATGAAGCTGGAGAGTGATGGATGAAGCTGGAGGATGTGGATGAAGCTCGAGCTTCATGGATGAAGCTGGAGATGGTTTGTATTCAGTTATGTCAAGGAGCCGTTTCCGTCGGGTGTACCGACAAGCCATGTATAGTAGACAGTGTGCCTGATCATATGGTAGTGGTGGCGTTTCAAAAGCTCGTGGCATTTATACCTGTGGTTGTACAGGAACCCTTTCCAGAAGAATTGAATCGATTACACACATTTCCCAGACACTGTTTCCATTTCTCTTCCGGAAGATCCTTAGGGCGATCATTTGCAAACAGATACAAATGATCCATATCCAAAGCCAAATAATGGATTCTGTTCCCATCTCCAAGTTTCTGCCTGAATTGATTACACGTAATGGCAGTACCTAACAATAATCACAAAGCACAATTACCTACCAAAGACATAGAGCTCATGATGACTATCCCTACTGATGTAGTTCTTAATGGCATCAGCATAACAGTCCTGATAACACGTATAAAAAGCAGCACCCACTGCATCATTGTCTTTATTGTCAATGAAATAACGAGTGAACTATTAATAATGTTGCAATAACGATTATACTGGAATGACAGCATTACTGCAATCCCTGTCTACGGTTGATACTAGAGAGATAATGAATCCAAGTAAAGCACGTACTCACATCAGGGACAATCCCATGCAGCCCTGCTGCTTCCGGTTCATCGTACCACGCAATTCTATTATAGGTCTCAAGTCCTGCCATTTCACAACAACAAAAGAAATAATGAAATATTATCCACCTTCCGTTTCCCTAGGAGTTTCATCCAGTTTGTAATGATTCCTTCCATGACACCTTCCATGTTCTATTCCATACACATGCCCTTTTGTTCATTCCAAACCACTCCATCCCCTTTCTCACATCACCAGTAACCTCCCATTCTCATTTCCAGTCAATCGCTCTTGCATCCACTCTCCCCTAATAAACCACTCCATTCCACTTGTTTGCACCTCCATTTACAGATGCGGTTCATTTCCGTCAATCACCACGAAACACCCATTTCGCCTGTTTCACCACTCTACTCACACCTCTCACACCCCACATTAGGGATATATCCAAGTTGATTACAGATGAGTCGATCGCTTGTAATGAATGGATGTTAGATGTCTATGGTTCTGCTGTGCTTTGTGTCACAATGTCTACCACTGTACATGTCTAATTCTGCATTTGAAGAACCAGCCGTCTGATTGCTGGATGTACCCGCTATGTGTGCAAGAAATGGAGTGAATCATGTAATACTTCTATTTCCTGACAATTAAAGGCATTTACAAAGCCAAAACCAAAGGGAGTGGCGTACAGCCTTTCCACATGAGAAATCCCTTTCACCCAGATTCTATTTCCCTAGAAGCAATATTACGTATGTTTAAAAGGGGTTTTCAATGAGTCGATTCGTGATTAGGATAGGAGCCGTCCAAATAGGATGAAACGATGCGAAAGGGATAACTTCTTTCTACCGTAACTCATCGCATTCGTATATCGGTTGTTCTTCTTCCATGCAGGAATCAGCCCATCTGTATGACTTTGTTGCCAATTGTTATCACAGTTGCATAACAGTGCACAAATAACACACAACCGACACCGAAAGCAGATGCAATCCCTATCAGATCAAGAGCAAACCAACCGCTTCCTTAATAAAACAAGTGGAATCTGTATTCAATCAATGTCGTTCACAAATCATCCTGGAGCCTGCTATTCTGTGCATTCGTTTCCTAACAACCTAATCATCTTGCTATGCTAGACTCTTATGTAGAAACACCTGAAATCATCAATGGCATCAAATAGAAGTAAGATTGTTTTCGTTTGAAGCAGTTGTTCTTTCATCTGAAGAGACGGGCCTTTACCCATCTCTTACTCGTCTTCGTTATCTATTACTACCATCGTTTGCACTATCCTCTCCAAATCATACTCTTTCTTTGTGTGAGTGTCAAAGTGGCGTATAGCCATTCTCAGTATTTAATCTCGCAATTGCAAGATGTATCCAATGCTTTGAACACCAAGGCATAGTGTGTACTCATTTCCCGATTCCGTTGCCCAATTGCTGCGACATTCCAGCCCTGATCTTTATTATCGAGACTATAGTGAAGAGAATGCGGCATAACCTTCTTCTCGAGCGTGGCATCCAGTTTGTTCATTGTTCCCCTTTCACCATTATAGCATGTACGCAGCCAACTGCTAAAGAATGGCAAATCTCTCTCCCTGTCCCTATCTACAGAAACTGTCTGTATAACCGATTCAACGCAATGCAGTGGTTAACCATTGTCTTTTTCTACCACCTTCATCAGCGGAATCAGAACATTGATCTAATCTTTGTGAATGAAGAGAACGCCTTCCCTGTGTTTGTGGAGTGTGATTCTGGAGGCTACAGCATTCTCACCGATTTCCATCTCGGAATCATGATGCTGGTGTGAATCTACGCCCTTCCTGATGAGATGGTGGTTGATGCGAAGCAGACCTGCCCAATGCATTCCAGTATCCTTCATTCTCTCTCCTCAGTCTTAGAACAGCATGATCCCATCAGTGGCATTCAAGTCATGGATGGATCTGCACCGGACGTGATGTGCGCTCTGTTCCTGCCTCAGTGGTCAGAGTTGAAGGCACACGAGAAGCCGATCCAGTCTCTTCTCCCTGCTGGACTCCGCCTTGTCCCCACCGCCTGGGCGTGTCGCCGCTCTCCATCGCCGAGAACGAGGGCTGTCTCGCTGTTCCAGACGCTGAAGGAGGAGCATCCTGCGGTGGAGAACAAGACGGCGAAACCACCATGGCGTTTGACTGCTTCAACGCGTGTCCTTTCATCCGCGAGAATGAGAAGGGACAGAGTGTGGCGATCGGTAGAAGGCGCTGAGGGTCCGAAGCAGGAGCACGACGCGGACCCCAGTGACGGGCTGTCCGCCAAGGCGAGCGTGGTGAGCGGGACGATCCGTCCGTGTCTGCGTCAGGGCTGCAGGAGACCGTGTGTGGCGCACGCCCAGCAGACGGCGATCTGGCGGCCATCTGGCGGCAGAAGCGCTGGCTGGAGAAGGTCGACGGGCTGGTGCGGCGCGAGGACTGCTGGGCGACCACTCGAACGAGCTGTGCAGAGGTTCGCTGTGGTGAGTCATCCTCCGCCACTCCATGCGCATTCCCACGGTTGCCGCATTGGGAGGTGTTCGCTGTGCCACTCGGTGTTGTGGGCAACAGCCACAGCAAGGGGTGCTGGGTGTTCGATCACCCGTCTCCAAGACCGCGTCGAGTGGTGCGTTGCTATTGGATTGCTTACTGATCTGCGGGAAGAACGATCGGACGATGTACCGACTGGAGTTGTTGTTTGAGATGGAGAAGGCGAAGAAGTTGACGGAGGAGGAGAAAGTGATCGAGCGAGGTGATGAGGAAGCCAAAGCTGGTGAAGAATCCAGAATCGGCAGAATCGCTGTGAGAAGGAGGGTTATGCATATGGAATTGGTTGTGACGACAAAGTGCAGATGGCTTGTTTGTTGACAAAACGGAGTTGTGTGTTGGAGAATCAGAATACACTATCCAGTGAAGCACTAATGAGCGGTCTGACTAGAATAGGCGATTATGAGTTATTGGAGAAGCAGAGGGAAGGGTATGAAACAAACTGAGGGACTGAACCATAGAGAGTGGTTTGACGAGTACAGAGCACGTAATCAGAATACAAATGAGATTGTATTGATGGCAAGAGTGAAGAACGGGTTGGATGAGAAGGGAATCGAATCACGCTTTACACAATTGAAAGAATGCAACAGTGAACATCTTGTGAGATATCTAGATATTGTGAAGAAGGATGACGAGTTGTGGGTAGTGATTCCTTTCAGAGTTGACAGAATAGATTGTAATGGAGAATTGTGATTGCTACTCTCTCTCACAATTCTTGGAGCATAGGGATTACATGACTGAGGAGCAATTGCGTGTAATCGCTCGTGGTTGCTTACTGGGATTGAGCTATCTTCATGAGAGAGGTATCATGCATGGAGTAAGTGAATGATAATAGTAATTAGTGAATAGGACGTGAGACCAGTGAATCTGTTTCTGACTGAGGATGGTGTGTTGAAGATGGGTTACTACGGACTGACAACACAATCAGAGTGTTATGGCATTAAGAAGACGGAATGTGATGGAGTTCGCAGTTTTGCTCCTGAAGTGTTTAGGGGGCAATATGGAATGGAGAGTGATGTGTGGTCTCTTGGGATTGTTTTGGTTGAATTGATGGGAATAACAGCATTCTTTAAGTCTGAGAATGACTGCTTGCCCTCAACGAATGTGCAGTATGAGTTGCAAGTTGAGGGAGATGGCATTCAGTCAGCACAATTAGCTCATTTCCTGAAGAGGTGTTTTAGGAATGCGTCTTTTAGATGGAATGTTAACAAGTTAATGAATGTGAATGCGAGGTATGAGAATAATGAGTAGCATCCATTTGTGAAGGGGTGCAAAGAAAGAAATGAAGTGTTGAATCCATTGGTGAAGATGTTGAAGTATCAAGAGTATTGTGAATGGATACTGAAGACTGATGTGAAGGGTCCTCATTTGATATTGAATAACCATGATGGATTGTGCTGGTATCACGAAGGATTGATTGAGAAGTTCCCTTCCATTGTAGTGGAATTGTGTTTGAATGCAGTGATCGAAGTGGATATTGCATCCCACACACTGATAAGAGTGAATGGAGAGGAGGTGAAGGGAATCGAGCATGCTCAGGTGTTGAATCTGAATGACGATGGAGAGAGATGGGAAGGCGACGTTTTGAACAATCAACCCTATGGCTGGGGTGTGTTGTATGACAGCGAGAACAGAAGGGTGTATGAGGGATTCCGAATTGGAGATGTGAATGTGTGTTATGGAAGAAGTTACTATCCTGATGTTCAAAAGGTGGAGTATGAAGGAGAGATTTGTGAAGGAAAGCGCTGGGGAAGAGGCATTCAATATGACCGCACTGGCAAGACTGTGTTTGATGGAGAATGGATGAACGATGAACAGTTGAGCAAGCAAGTAGTACTGAATGAAGAGAATCAACTCCTTCACAATCGCATTGAAGAACTGATCGTGGAGAGCAACAGTTGCAATGGAATGGAATGGAATGCTCTCGATTTGTCTTTCATATCCCATTTGCGATTGCTTGAAGTGGGGGATGAGTGTTTTGAGAATGTGGATGAAGTGAAGTTGATTGACTTATCCAAGTTGGAAAGAGTGGTGATTGGAAAGAAAAGCTTCACGAAGAAGAAAAACGGTATTGGTAATAACTCAAATCATCATTTCTATTTGAAGAATTGTGAGAGACTGAGGGAATTGAAGATCGGTCGCTATTCCTTCTCTGACTATTCCGTGTGTGAGATTGAGAGTGTACCTTCTTTGGAAGTGATTGAAATGGGATACTTGAATGAAGATAGTTACAATTTCTGGCATGCTTCATTGGAATTGAAGAGTGATTGTGAAAGAATGAAATGATGAATAGACATGCCCAGTTTGAAATCACTTCTGTTTGGTGATCATGCATTTGATGACTGTCATCGCGTTGCATTTGAGAGTGAATGGATTGAAGAGGGAATGATGACTAGATTTGCCTATATTGATTTCTATTCGACTTGGTGAAAGTGCATTCCGCTTCAAGAATAATGATGACTCCAGTGAACTGATCATGCGAAGTGGTGATGATGAAATGAAGTGATAAACAGACTTGCCTAAACTCACATCACTCATTTATGATGGGTATTACAGTGGCACATTCCACTATCCTCGTTCCATCACTCTGGAGAGTATTTCCTATCACTCTATCCTCACAAGCAGACATGCGCTCTCTCACTACTGTTACTCTTGACAAGGAATGGGCTTTCAGATGCAAGAAAACCATTCACACGAAGAGTTCCTCTCCCTCCTCTCCCTCATTCCTAGATATCACCCCCGCTCTTAAGAAGTATCTCAAATACCCTCTTTCTTCCACACACGATTCACCATCAGTTCTCTCCAAATGAGTCATTCACACTTCATAACCCTCTATATCATCACACCACACTCATCCACAATTCCCAATCGAGGAATGCATGAGGATGTGCCATTCCATCACTTCCCTTCCACTTGCTCCATTTCCCTCCACAACTCTACAAATCGCATAACCCTCACACACTAACCCCAAAAAGAATAAGAATCACTAATTCTGCCTCGTAATGCGCACACAGCTCGCAAAGAGCATCTACAAGACTGCATTACGTAGAGCCATTGCATTCGACAAGGAACCCGTGCTGAAAGTGGGGCTGTTTTCTTCTCCTTCTGATTGTAGTGTCTCATCACCCAGGAGTCCTTTGACCGGTACTACAACCAAATCAAAAACGGATCGATGAAAGAAAGAGACTATTGCAAAGATCGCGTGGACGCCTTTCTCTGGTTTCCATTTCACAGTCTTTCCACCTAGAAGTCATCATCAATTCTATTCCTTGAATCGGTCTCTCTCTGCCTTCCTTCGTCAACAAGTTCAACAAACAGGGGAGGAAGAGACAACTACATTGCATTTCTCTCTTCACCCAATTCAATCATAGTGCATTTTCTGCTCTGTTGCGTCTGTCCGATTACCTTCATTCGTGTCTGTTGTACGCCAGCAATTCTGGATTCATCAAATCAAAGATGGAATCCACCCTTCCCGCCCCTCGTGATGGTGCTATTCGATCCTCCCCTTTCCCCGTAGTGCGTGAATGCTACGATCGGATTCACCCCTCTCTGGAAACAGAGGCAAGAGACCAGTACGCTGGTTACGTACTCATCCAAAACCCTTCTGCGCTTCTTCAGCTGAAGAACTGGGATGAAGACGATGATCGAGTGAAGGCGCTGCTTTCCTCCTCCGTGGTAGCCCCGTCTCCTCTCCCTCATTCCAGATGTACCTTCTCGCCCCCATCCAGAACCAGTACCAGATGCTCTTCCTCAGCGAGTGCTTCCCACACCGCTCTCTCATTTCTAGTTCGCAGCACTCTGCCAAGAGCGCTCATGACATGAAGATCCGTCTGGTCCGCCTCGCCTCCAAACTGCGTGGCATACCAGACCGTTCTGCCAGCCGTGAGGAAGCCACGCCGAAGGAGGGACGGCGTCGTGTCCGCCTGACCTTGGATCCGCAGACGCAGCACGCGCTGGACGGCCTGTCCCTCACTCCCTCAAACGCCGTCAACACCCGCATAAACGCCGTCAACACCCGCATTCCCCCCGCAGGAGGCGAAGCTGGACGGCTACAACTGGAAGCACGTGCTGCTGGGCGGCGCCTTCTCCCACCCCGTGGTGCTGTTTGACAAGACGCGCCTTAATCCCGCTGCGCTGACGCAAATCGAGTACGCGGACGAGACGGACACCGTCGCCTCCTCCACCGAGTACGAGCGCCTCCTCCGCACGCTGTCGAGGACGGAAACGGACACGGTGCCGCTGTGCCTGGACTGCACGACGGTGTTCGCCTCATATCCTTCTGCCTTCCTCTGTCTCTCCTTCACTATACCGTAAAGGAGATTGCGGAGGCCGTGGAAGCGAGGCAACTCTTCGCCGTCGCCGTGGAGGATGTACGCGACCTTCTGTTTAACTGTACGCCAGACAGGGCGGCGTGACGCGCAGGCACCATCGACCGACGCTTGATCTACCCGAATCTGCTGAAGCGGCTGGGCGGGGAGATTGGCGAAGTGTGCAGATGTCATTTACAATGTGTTGATCCGTGTTGACTGTTCTGTTTGCCACAAACACACGACAAGTCCTTGCGTTCGTTCAGGCGCCGCTGCACAAGGCGGTTGGTCCACAGGAGGAGAGAGAAGGTGCAGAAGCACAGGGGAACGAGAAAAGAGAGACACTCCCACCCGAAGGTCCGAATCACCCAGTCCACGGGGAGACCCGAGAAGGCGCTTCCGAAGGGCGACATGAGACCGTTCAGGCTGATGACCGTGCTGGCGAGCCGCGCGTCCACGCTCTCCATGGCGATGAGCTCGCTGAAGGAGAAGGGGATGTAGAGGAAGAAGCCCAGCAGGAAGCCCAGCAGGAGGAAGGCGAGCGGCGAGGAGGCCCACGGCAGCGCGGCAAAGACAATGCCCGCCAGGATGGACGCCGCCTCGCAGATGTGCGCACGGGAGAGGCGGTAGGCGTCCGACACATAGCCTAGTCGTGAGGGCAAAAAGAGGGGGCTACCACACCACAGCGTGCCCAGAATGCCGCCGATCTCGATGCAGCTGACGGCGGAGGGGACGTGGCTGCGAGTGAGGGGAGAGGAAGAGACGGACGGGAGGACGGAAGGGGCGTGGAGGAGACGAGGAAACATCAGTAACCACTCGCTGGTTGAAGGTGCTCTGCGGGTCATGGGGAGGGAGAAGCGGAACGATGAACACAGCGCCCAGAAGAAGCGAGAGGGAGAGAAGGGACTTGCATGACGATTTGCCCACAGACTCCTCCTCCTTGGAATCGATGGATGCATGAGACACTTAGAGGGAAAGGATGGTTGAAAGGAATGACTTCTTCAGGCCGTTTCGAGGGATAGAGAGAATAGGAAGCAAATGCATTGCACAGGTTTGCAATGCTTAGCGCATAAAAGAGGGAGCTCGGATTCCCGTGGACAGCCCGCGAAAGCGTGTTGCAGATAATGGTCCCGATGGAACTGCAGCAGCAAATCACCGACCAGTAGAATCCGCGCACTATGCACTCAGTAAGAAGAAGAGGGGGTACAATCATCGGGAAGCCACTGCTTGAAGACAATGCATAGGATCGGCCACAACGTTCCCATACACGCGTAGCCCACTACCCAGAGAGCGAAGAAACAGAGTAGTTTCCCGTTGTAGACGAAGATGCCAGTCCTTCCAGCGAGCAGAGGATTCCGACCATGCCGAAGAGAAGAGTATACATCAGAAACAGGTTTCCCTTCACCACATGACTCGTGATGAACTTGCTCAGTCCATACACGATAAAGGCCGTCGTATTCATCAGGGTGTAGTTGGACTGGGTGAAGAACCCTCTCTGGATGAAATACGGAGCGCATTCTCCCAGCGTCCTCCGAACCCTATTCCATCCCGTGCAGGACATAAAGAGAGGGAGGAGGATGTGAACGAAGTAGAAGGAGTGTGATTCCTTCATGGGTTGGGAATGGAAATGAAGTCTCGTTTGTTGAATGGATTGGGGTTGTATCCTCTTCAGAGTGTTATTTGTGAATTGTGAATGGAGATTGGGATGTGGATTGTGTATTGCATGATGAAGTGTGTGAATGATGTGGATAGTTGGTAGTGACAGAAGATCATGAATTCTTCATGAGCGCTGCTGATAATGGGATCATCATCGATTATCGACTTTTGAAATGAATGGTTCTGTTCTGTTTGTTAATCACCAAAAGGAAACACTTCAAAGGAGCATATCCAGGAATTGATCACCATCCACAATTCGTCCTTGTGTATGAAACAAACGAGAGACTGTTATAACGAAACACTCTAAACTTACTTGGGAAACACGGCGTCTCCTCCAGTGCCGGAAACAGTCGACAGAGAACTGGACAAGTGTGACTATCTCCACCAGGCACGGGAGGCTCTTCATCATCTTAGTACCGAGATGAATGAGGAAATCCAGTTGAAGAGAAGGTTTATGGACAGCACGCCGGCGTATCGCCAGAAACAGTTTTGTGAAGGCGTCAAGAGGATTACCGAGATGAAGAGATTCTTCTTGCACTTGACAAATGAACAGTTAGTGAAGATTCTTGTTGCGATGTCAAGTGTGCCGCAAATCAATGCTGCTTCCGCTTCTCCTGCTACTCCATCTGCTTCAGCCATCGCCAATGATGACACGGGTGGTGAATCAGCACGAGACACCATCAGCACGACAATGGCCGATGCTCTGGCAGATGACGACATGTGGGTGTAAGTACCATTCTAATGCAACACCCCAATAATGCATAACAGAAGCATTGCTTGTAGCATAAGCATAGCGATTCTTCGTACGATTGATAGAACAATCGTGATGGATGTCCATGGAGGGTTACAACAGAGGGATCTCCATGTACATCCATGGCTGCCGTGGAGGCGATGGCTTATGCCCTTGACGACGATGCTCCATCCGGCAAGGAGCAACGCGTACCCTTCAGTGCATAACACGAGTTACGTGAAAGGAACAGAAGGAGGCACAACAGGGGTGAATGGAGAACACGGTTAGGGACAGGTTGTACTCCTTCCCAGACGAATCTCATGACTTGATGTCTCACATCCTGAATGGGAGAAAGCAATGGCATTCAGTGTGGGTAGGCGGTCATTCTCATGCCCAATGCATGGGGTCATGCCCATCGCTTCAATCAAGACAATCTCAAACGACCACACAGCACTCTTCATCTCATACACTTCAAGATCGAGAATGCGAACTCCAATGCAATTCCTCTTGAGGGAATAGCACTCTGACTGTGCTGTTAAGCCGTAGTTACCCACCTTCAACACACCATCTTCAGTCAGATACAGACTCACTGGCCTCATGTCCTATTCACTCATTACCACTTTAGAGAGCTTACCCCATGCATGATGCCTCTCTTATGAAGATAGTTCAATCCCGATAAACAACCACGAGCGATCTCACGCAATTGCTCCACAGTCATGTAATCCTTACGCCTCAAGAATTGCGAGAGAGAATAGCAATCACAATCCTCCATTACAATCTGTTCTATCAACTCTCCAAGGAATCACTACCCACAACTCGTCATCCTTCTTCACAACATCGATATACCTCACAAGATGCTCATTGCTGCATTCCTTCAGTTGTGTAAAGCGTGATTCGATTCCCTTCACATCCAATCCATTCTTCACTCTTGCCATCAATACAATCTCATTCGTATTCTGACTGCGGACTTTGCACTCGTCAAATCACTCTCTATGTTTCATTCTCTCACCTTCTTCCATACTCTTCATTCTGCTTCTCAAACAATTCGTAATCGCCTATCCTAGCCATACCTCTTATTAGTGCTTCAATAGAAACTGTATTCTGATTCTCCAACACACAACTCCGTTTTGTCAACAAACAATGATAGCAATTCCCCTGTCATTACCACAATCCACTCCTCGCGCGCCACCAACCCAAGCACACACATCATCTGCCGATTGTTCACCAGCAGCTTCTTTGCCCCTCCAACACACTCTCCACACCGCTGACCTCTACCACACCGCAGATCATCTCGTCACTTCACACATCGAATGAATCGCTGTTGAGCGGCACTCAAGCACGAAACAGCACGAGGTCCCGCGGGATGATGCATGTCCTCCAGCGAGCGGCCCTCCACGAAGCGGAACACCGAGATGAAGCCCTCGGAGCAGCTGCGCGGGTGCAGGCGAAGGTTCTTCGCCGTGCCGATCACCACGAACGGCTCCTCGCCCTTGTCGTGGAAGGGACACACGCACACGGAGAAGGCCGCCTCGTTGTCCGCAAGCTCGAAGCGCTCCAGCGTGCGCAGCGTCGCCGCGTCCACCACGCGGATGCAGGAGGCCCACTTCTCGCGGTCGGCAGGCACGGGCGCGCCGCAATCGTACTCGTTCACGTAAGCGACGCCGTGCTGCTGGTAGAAGGCCTGCTTCTCCAGCTCCGAGAAGGCGTGGTGCTCCGTCTCCAGCAGGATCAGGCAGGAGGTGCCGGGGTAGGCCGCCAGCTGCCGCGGCGTGTAGGAGAGCGGCATGGACGCGGCGGCGAAGGGTTGGCTGAGGCTGTCCACGCGGAGGATCTGGAGGTCGGCTCCGCGCAGCATCACGAGGCCGTCGGTGCACTGCGGCGTGTTGAAGCAGGCGGCGAAGTCCACGCTCTCGCACACCAGCGGCGTCAGTATCATCGTGTTGCCCGCGCAGTAGCACAGCCACGGCTTCAGGCTCAGCGCCAGCACGCACCGCTGGCCCTCCACCACCACCTTGAACAGCCGGATCGGCCGCGGGCCCAGCAGCCGGGGCGACCGCGCCGTGCCCAGCTTGCCCGTGCGCTCGTCCACCTCCACGCGCAGCACCGTCCCGTTCTCCGTGCCCACCGTGAGGAGGAGTGTTTCTGTAGCGTGAGTTGCCGTGCCAGCAGCACTAGAAGAACTAGAAGAAGTGTTGGCGGAAACGGACTGCCCAATGCGCATGCGATCAAGAGAGAGATCGGAGGAAATGGCGTCCAGCGTGATCATCGAGATCTCCTCCAGCAGCGCCGTGGGCGCCAGGCTGTACACGCGACACGTGCGATCTCCGTACCCCACCACCAAAAACGGTGCGCGCAGGGTTTGTGCGGAGAGCGCGTCACCTCCTCCTTGCGGTTGAGACTCTCGCGCTCCGCCCACGCGTACTGCTCGTCCAGCTCGAAGTACACCACCTCGCCGTTCGACAACGCCACCACCACCTGACGGCTGTTCATCGCCGCGCACACGATCGACCGCCGGCTGGGGGGATCCCACACTTTCGTGTGCCCGTCCTCGAAGATCTGCCGGAAGCCGCCGGGACACACCTGGAGGTAGGAGCCGCCGTCCAGCACGCCCGCCAGCAGCGTCGCCTCGTCCGCCTTGAAGCCCGTGTCGTTGACCTGCTCCACGGCGTCTCCCACAGATAGCACGATGGTGGCGTTGTTGAAGCTGATCACCATGAACTTGTCGCAGCCGCTGTGCTCGTCGCGCAGCGTCCACAGCCCGCGCGGCGCGTACGGCAGTGTGTTCTGGGACAGCAGTGACACCGACAGACCGTGCTGCAGCACCTTCAGCTGCGCACGGCTGCCGCGGCCACAGAGCGCGTAGAGTTGGGGAGAGCCCTCACCGCGGAGGTCGGCGGCGTGGAGTTTGATGAGGGGCGCGAGCGACGGGAGGAAGTGAATGGGTTTGATGTTGGTGAGTTCTCGCGGGGAGAAGAGCGGAATCTGCATGGAGCCGTCCGCACCGAGCAGCGTGGAGAAGGAGGCTTCGGCCACGTCGCCGTCGCCGAGGCTGAAGAACTGATAGACGCAGCTACGGGTGAGAGAGGAGGAGAAGCCGCACTGGTCGCCGACCTCCGAGGTGGCCAGCAGCAGGCCGTGCTTGGTGATGTGGAGTGAGGTGGCGACGGGGAGGGTGTCGAAGTACTGAATGGTCAGGTCGTGCACGCGCGCGTCGTCGAAGCTCAGCGTGATCTTGAACACGTCGCCCAGCTCGCTCTGCGCCAGGTAGAAGAACTTGTCCTATGCCTCACACCTCACCATTGCCATCACGCGTTGGTGGAACAGCGCCCACGCCACGATCAGCACGCCCTTGTCCTCCGGCAGGAACTCGCGTCGCGGAATCGGCACACGCAGCTCCGGGTGGCCCTCGTTGCGGTACAGCACCCAGTTCTCCGCGAACACCAGCACGCCGCCCGGACCGTCTACGCCCGGCACTACGCCTCACAGTGTTTAGGGATTGGTACCTCGCACCAGCAGATTCGCCGACAGCTCCACTTGCGAATCACGTGGTTCAGACCCAGGTCCAGCTGGTAGAACGTCAGCAGCTTCTCCGTGTGCGCTGCTGCCTCGCCGGTCGGGTCCTCGTCCGCCTCCGCGTAGTTCAGCTCCAGGCAGGCGAAGATCGGATTGTCGTAGCCCACGTCCAGTCCCTCCGTCGTCAGGACGATGGTTTGTGATTTGTGCGCCTCCAGCGGCGAGGAAATGGTGACGGTGTTCTTGGAGTCGCGATTCAGCACGTACACGAGATTCTGCTTCTCGATCGCGCCTATGAGTTACTCAATTGCAAGGGGAAGACTGATCATGAAGGCGCGACCGGTGGGATCCACCGCCAGGTACTGTCCGGGCAAACCGCGAATCACGCCCACCTTTCCGAAGGTCTCTTGGTGGATTTTCTCAAAGGCGTTCGTTTCACCGTTGAACCGCAGTACCACGATGCGTCCGCTGTCCGAGCCGATGAGAATGAAATCCGTGTCGTTTCCTATGCGTTGTTGAAATGGATTGGATTATACCGGACAGACGGAAGGGCTTGAGCGACCGGATGAGACCGTATACCTCGTAGCTGCAGATCACGTTGACGTTTCCGCTTTCGTCCAGTCTCCACAGCTCGATGGTGTTTCCTCTCGAAATGATGAACTCCTCCGTCTTCGGCGAGCTGAAGTTGCCAATGTCCATCACATCAGCACAAACGACGCCAACCATAGATCGAGCGTTGCACCACCGACGGTTTGTGAATCGTGAGGTTGTAAAGATGCATTGGGTTGCTTTCTTTTGAATTGAGAGAGGTAGTGAAATGCTGGGAGGGGAGTGCGTGTGTTGTGTTTTCTTTTCTTTTGAGGGAGAGTTAGAGATGGATTGACGAATGGGAGAGGAAGGGAGTGATGAGTTTGTGGGAGTGTGCTGGTGATGGTAAGGTGGGAGGTATTGCGATTGGAAGCAGATGGGTGGTGATTGTTGAATGGGTGTTGGAAGGGGGATAAAGAGGATTGAGGAGGGGTGATTGAATTGGAGGTTGAAGGAAATGGGTTGTTTTGTGGGTTTTGGAGAGTTGATGGGAAGAGTGGGGAATTGGGTCGTTTGTGATGGAGAGGTGTTGGAGAATGGGGAGGAGAGGTAGTGGAAGCGAGTTTCGAGTAGAATGGGTGTAATGCGAGAAGGATGGTGCTGCGCTTTGTGAGAATGAAAGGGGGGAGGTGAAGGTATGGGAATTGAGATTTGTGATGTGCATTGTGTTGCATCTCGATTCTGAAGAGTTTTCGATTCATTTTCACTTTGAAATGGCATGGAATGGGAAGGACAAGGAGAAATGGGGAGTGATTTCTGCATGGAGGGTGTAATGATGATTCTGGTGAATGGCGTTGTGAATGCAAGGGAGAGTGTGTTTTTGATGGAGAAGGAAGAGTGAATCACGTTCAGTGGATAGGACCTACACTGATAACACAGCGTTCATTGCGAGGAGGAGAGTGCTTTCACTATGGAATCCTCCAATCCGCATAATTCTGATATGAACGCGATTACAACTCCCAATCCAAAGTGGGTTGTCTGGACAGGGTGCTCTGTAGACTTGCTGGCCTGCGTCTGGAGGAATTGACGCTCAAACTGCTCTCCATGGCAGTGTCCCTTTTCCAGCTCGGTGTTGGGAAGGAAGGAGCCATGATTCACAAGGGCGTGATTTGTGCCGGTTTGGTTGTGTTGGAGGTGAACGAGAAGAGGCTGGTGGTTGTGAATGTGGAGAAGAAGACGGTGCTGAATGTGAGTGGCATTGAGCACAAGCAGGTGCTGGATTTGAGTGATGATGGGAAGGCGATGTGCTTCACAACAAACCCTGTGGTTGGGGCGTGTTGTTTGACAGTGAGGGTGAGAAGAAGTATGAAGGGTTCATGATTGACGAAGCGTACGTGTGCTACGGCACGCAGTACTACTCGGACATCCAGAGGGTAGAGTATGAAGGCCAGTGGTGTGGAGGAAAGCGCTGGGGACGAGGCGTTCAGTATGACCGCAGAGGCAACAGCGTGTTTGAAGGCGAGTGGCTGAACGACGAGCATGAGATGGAGAAGAAGGTGGTGGTGAGCGACGATCGTCCAACAGTTCTGCACAACCGCGTGGAGGAGCTGTGCGTTCCGAGCGAGTCCCGCTTCCTGGCGGACTGGAAGAGCCTCGAATGCTCCCTCATGCCTTGTCTTCGCGTGCTTGCGATTGGCGGCAACTGCGCGTTTGCAGGGGCGGTGGAGCTGGTGGGGGCGGACTGCTTGGAGAGCGTTGCGATCGGCAACGGTGTCTCCACCGCATCGAAGCCCTTCGTCATCAAGGACTGTCCCGCTCTGAAGACGCTGGTCGTGGGCAACGACTCCTTCTCGGGCTACTCCTCCTGCGTTCTCCAGTCCTTGCCGATGCTGGAGTTTGTGCAGTTTGGCACGATGGAGAGTGATGAGAAGAGGGGCTGCTTCCGATCCGCGTCGCTTGAAATCAGGAGTATGTGTTGATGATGAGATTTGGCTGTGCTGAAGAGGCTGATGCTTGGAGATGGCAGTTTTGATTGCTGTGGCAGAGTAATTCTCGAAGGTGGCGGTTGGGTGGATGCGTTAGCAGCAGATCTCCCCGAGTTGGTGTCCATTGACATGGGGTCTTATTCGTGCTGCTTCTACAACCACGAATGGGGTTCTCTGCTGGTCATGTGAAGTGAGGGTGTGTGGTGGTGATGATGAATAGACATGCCGAAATTGGAAGCGATTTCAGCACCTTCGTTTGGAAGAAGAACGGTCAACATGACGTTTCGCTGGGTTCGGGATGTGGTTGTTGAGAGTGGGTGAGTGGATGAGACTTGCCGTTGGTTGGCAGGGTTTCGATTCCTGTTAAGGCGTTCACGCATGTGAGTCATTCTGTGAAGAAGAGTGGAGGTGGGGGAGAGGGTTCAGTGGTAGATGCGGGGTCTTTGGAGGGTTGTGTTCCTGATGGTTCGATGAGAGTGGGATTGTTTTGAAGAGGTGTTTGTTGTTCATGCGTCATATGGATGAAGGGTGTGTTGTGGGGATCCATCCCAGAATAGTCCTTCATAGTGATGTCTTTGTTTGTCATGAGTGGAGAAGGCGGGTTACAAAGGGATTAATCAAGAATTGGGTGAATGATTTGGAAGAGAGGTGTGTGTGAAAGAAGGAGGAAAAAAGAAATAATCAGAAAGAGCGGGAGTCATATCTAGGAATGAGGGAGAGGAGGGAGAGGAACTCTTGGTGTGAACGGTTTTCTTGTATTTGAAAGCACTTTCCTTGTCAAGAGTAACAGTAGTAAGAGATGGCATGTCTGTTTGTGAGGATGGAATGATAGGAAATACTCTGCAGAGTGATGTGACGAGGATACTCGAATGTACCACTGTAATCCCCTTCAGTAGTGAGTGTTGTGAGCTTTGGCAAGTCTGTTTATCACTTCATTTCATCATAACCACTTCGCATGATCAATTCAGTTGAATCATCATCATACTTGAACCAGAATGCATGTTTACCAAGTCGAATAGAAGTCAATTCAGGCAAGTCTATTCATCATTCTCGTTTCAGTTGATTCACTCTCAAACACGGCACGAGAACAACTGCTGAATGAATACATGCCAAAGAGAAGTGATTTCAAACTAGGCAAGTCTATTCATCATTTCACTCTTTCACAATCACTCTTCAATTCCAATTCTGAAGCATGATAAAATATGAAGCTCTCTTCATACAATCCTCCCATTTCAATCACTTCCAAAGAAGGCACATTCTCAATCTCACACACGGAATAATCAGAGAAGGAATCATCACCGTCAATCTTCAATTCTCTCAGTCTCTCACAATTCTTCAAATAGAAATGACGGTTTGGATCATAACCCCAATCACCATTTTCCTTCGTGAAACAATGCATTCCAATCACCACTCTCTCCAGCTGACTCAATCCAATCAACTTCACTTCTTCCACATGCGCAAAACACTCCTCGCCCACTTTAAGTAATCGCAAACTGGACATGAGAGACAAATCGAGAGCAGTCCATTCTGGTCCGTTACAGCAACCATTACTCACGATCAATTCTTCAATGTGGTTGTGAGGGAATTGATTCTCTTCATTCACCACTACTCTCTTGCTTAACGGTTCGTTCTTCATCCATTCTCCATCAAACACGGTGTTGCCAGTTCGATCATACTGAATGCCTCGTCCCCACCGCATTCCTCCACATATCCCCCCTTCGTACTCCACCTTCTGATTCTCGGGATAGTAGCTTCTGCCATAACACACATTCGCATCGCCAATTCGGAATCCCTCATACACCCTTCTGTTCTCACTGTCATACAACACGCCCCAACCATAGGGTTGGTTGTGAAGAACGTCGCCTTCCCATCTCTCTCCATCATCACTCAAATCCAACACTTGATTGTGTTCAATGCCACTCACATCCTCTCCATTCACGCGCAGCAACTCACCAGACTCAACATCCACTTCAATCACTCCATTCAAACGTAATTCCACTACAACAGAATAGGATTTCTTAACCAATCCTTCACCATACCAGCACAATCCATTCTTACACAACACCAGATACGAATCCTTCGCATCCTTCTTCAGTATCCATTCACAACACTCTTGATACTTCAGGATCTTTATCAATGGAGTCAACACTTCATTCCCTCCTTCACACTCCTTCACAAATGGATGCTATTCGTCAGTCTCCCTCTATCACACTCACATTCATCAACTCATTCACACTCGATCTTTCTTCTTTCTTCAGAAAGCACTTCTTCAGGAAACGAACCCTTTCTGATGATTTGATGGTATCTGTTTTAAATGGTAACCTCAATTCTCCATTCATTGTGGGTAAATCGTCATTATCATGTTTATGATATGGTGTTATTCCCATCATTTCAAGCAAAGCAATGCCAAGCGACCACACATCACTCTCCATCTCATACTCTCCCCTAAACACTTCAGAAGCAAAACTACGAATTCCTTCACAGTTCATCCCCTTAATGGAATAACACTCCGCTTGGGTTGTTAGTCCATAGGTACCCAGTTTCACCACACCATCTTCAGTCAGGAACAGATTCACTGGTCTCACGCCCTATTCACTCATTACCACTTTAGAGAGCTTACCCCATGCATGATGCCTCTCTCATGAAGATACTTCAGTCCCAATAAACCACCACGAGCGATTTCACGCAATTGCTCCTCGGTCATGTAATCCTTATGCTCCATGAATTGTGAGAGAGAATAGCAATCAGATTCCTCCATCACAATCTATTCTGTCAACTCTGGAAGGAATCACTACCCACAGCTCCTCATCCTTCTTCACAACATCTATATACCTCACAAGATGTTCATCACTGCATTCTTTCAGTCGTGAAAAGCGTGATTCGATTCCCTTCCCATCCAATCCATTCTTCACTCTTGCCATCAATACAATCTCATTTGTATTTCGACTGCGTGCTTTGAATTCGTCAAACCACTCTCTATGCATCATTCCCTCAGTTTGTTTCATACCCTTCATTCTGTTTCTCCAGCAATTCATAATCACCTATAATAACGATGTCACCCATTATTGCCGAATTGGAAAGGGTATTCTGATTCTTCTATGATGGACTCCGTTATATCAACAAACAATAACAACGAATCTCTTGTCATTACCACAATCCTCTCCTTGCGCACCACCAACCCAATCACGCACATCATCTGCCGATTGTTCACCAGCAGCGTCTCTTCATCGCTCTTGCACACTCTCCACACCGCCGACCTCCACCACACCACAGATCGCCTCTTCACTTTACGCATTGAACGGATCACTGTTGAATCGCACCGAAGCACAGAACAGCACGAATGTCCCACAGAATGATGCACGTCCTCCAGTTCCAACATCGCCATGTCCACTCCCTCCATGCAGATCTTGCCGCCACACAGCGTGTTGAGTGACGCCTTGCCCATCTTCTCGTGCCGGTCCACGCCCTTCAGGATCAGCAGATCATCGCAGCAGCGTATCGGCACGGTCTGCAGCGCCACACGCCCCTCGCTCGGCCAGACGGCACGGCGCTTCGGGCTGTTCCTTCCTGCAACCGTCGCGGATGCGCTCGATGGAGAGAAGGCTCGTCGCACTGCAGGAGACGGTGTGGCACACGCTGCTGACGCTGGAGAACAGCACCGCGCTCTGGTTGGCGACAGAAGCGGAGGCTCAGCAGGAAAGGCGAAGCGAGTGCAGAACCCGCCGTTCTCCAGGAGGGAGAATCTCCTTGTCGTGAGTGTTGTGAGCAGCGCCTCGCGACCGCAGGGGCGATGGAGTCTGCCCACTGGAGGGTGTTGAACAGACCGCGATGCGCTACAAGTCGGCACTGTCGCGAGGGAGGAGCGAATGCACCCACAGCCACGCCAGAGGGATCGTCGTGAATGGCGCGATGACCCGCACCAACACGTCCAGGAAGAAGCCACCACGTCACGGTTGAAGGGCTCGGGATGCGGCCCACGGGGTTCCCATCGAAGGACACTGACACTCACCGCCCATCCGTTCACGCACAGGCGCGAGAAGCCAGACCGCACAGGCACTCACGCCCTTGGCGCCTGCGCCGTCCTGACTCCCTGCCCGAGCTGCCTCCACACACAGCCCCTGCTCCGTCGCCACTCTCAGGGGCAGGGAAGGACTCCACGACGGCAGCAAGAATCGTCGCAGGCTCCAGACGGAACGAGCCGGTGAGGTCACGTCGCAGACAGCGTGTGCGTCGTCGCCTTGCCGCTCACCACGCAGGGGTCGCATCGAGCGTCAGACTGTCGGTGAGCTCGCTGCTGGCGTGGATGTCCCTCGGGTAGGCGGAGGGCGCCACGAAGCAGGTGGGAGAGCGTAGCCACGCCAGTGCCGACATCCTCGTCTGCAGGCGTTGAACACTCTGTGCACGCTGCTCTCGTACGGTGCGTCCATTCCGTGCTGGGGTCCGAGACGGGTTGGAGGATGAAGCCGCTGGGAGAGGCGATCGGACCGGCGGAGGCCACACAGGAGAGGGTTGGTCCTCACGGGGTCTGTTCAGCGCGTGGGAGTGTGGCGTTGAAGCCGTGGGGCTTCTCGCAGTCCATGACTTGATGTCCGAGGAGGAGGTGAGCGGCACGGTGCTGGGACAATTCATATCAAGTGTTGTAATTCGCTGTGCTCGTGCAGGTCAATGAAGGCATCATGCTGTTTTCACTGGCGTTGGGGAAGTGCAGCACCACGATCAGCACGATGTTGCCAACAATCACTTCAAATGCAAAGCGGATGGGACTGTGGCACGCATAGTCGTTGAAGGCTTCAGAGGAAACTGGAATGGCACGAGGAGGCTGCGATCAACAGCAGTGACAGGAGAGAAAGATGAATTGAGTGAAGATTGGATGAAAGGAGGTAGATGAAGACAATAATGAGAAGAATGGAAGGAAATGCGGTTAAAGCAGGTGCTCCGTGACAAACGAAGCAATATTCCAAATGAAATACATCGTATCAGTTCATATCCATGCAATCCATCCCTTATACCACAGAGCAGAAGGCAATCTGTAGAGAAGAGAGTATGCGCATCAATATGACACGGAATACAATGAAGCAGTACTGCATAATCAGTTCCTTCTCCTTCCTGTTGTTGTTGCGATTCGCAAGAAAGGCAAAGAGACTTAGCCGTAGCAGAGATGCCAATATGCAATCAAGAGCATTCTACAACCATATTCACTCTCCAATCATTGAAGCCGAGCATACAACAGGAATTACCACTACACTTGCACATCCAACTCCTTCTCATCATATTCAGCAATATCACAATACTCTCATTCCATTCAAACAGCTATGAACTCTTCTCCACTTCATCCACGTATAACACTTCATCCTACCCTAAACAAGACATATGATCCATCACCACATTCAAACTATCACAAATCCATGCATTCACGCAGTGCTAGGTCACTGTTTTGCTCCAAAACCCACAATTCTTCCAAAACGGCGAAATGGCTGATTTCCAAAGAGCAAAACTAATCTTCACATACTTCCATTCTTCACAGACCATGAACGCAATGCAAGAGCATGGCTACACAGTCATCGATAAGGTGAATAAAGAGTGAAATGGATAACGGAGCTAATGACACATAGAATGGCGATTGAAACCTATAAGGCCGTGGAAATGAGTAGCAATAGGGTTGTGGTCATCAAGGCAATAAAGCAGAGGAAGGAAACACCTGCATTGCAGAATGAGCTGGAATCGTTCATGAATTGGGAGTCAAGCTTCATTGTGCAATATCTCAATCATTTCGAAACGGATAAGAAGGAATGGGTACAGAAACTAGTTCTGAGTGATGGAATAGGTTGTGACGGAGTACTGTGACTTGGGGTCACTAGAGGAACTGTTTGCAGCGAACTATCGAATGAAAGAGGAGGAGTTGCGAGACATTGCGTGCTGCTGCTTGTTGGGTCTTGATTCCCTTCACTCACGCAACATCATGCATGGAGTAGTCAGCAATTCATTCATCTCATGGTTAGAACGTCAAGCCATCCAATCTGTTCCTCACCAATCAGGGTGTTGTGAAACTGGGTGAGTATGGAGTGCTTCCGAGAACGAAACGATCCAATGGGAACAGGGCTACACTGTGGCATATGGCTCCTGAGGGATTTAGAGGGAAGATGGAGTTGAAGAGTGATGTGTGGTCTTTTGGCATTTCCCTATTTGAAATGGCTTCCGGGAAGAAACCGTATTCACCGAGTGGAAAGAACCCAAAAGAGACCATTCCCGATTCTTATCCTCCTTCCTTGTCTAAAGACAAGTGGTCTGCTCCTTTTAGAGATTTCCTGAGCAAGTGCTTGGAAAAGGTTGTGAATCAGAGAGCTTCTGTGAGCGAGTTGAAGGATGTGGGTACAAGAGGAGAGAATGATTAGTAGCATCCCTTCGTAAAGGCATCCATAGAAGCCATTCAGAGATGTGGCTATTCAGAGGCGATTCTTCAAGTGGCGAAGAAGTGGAAGAACCAGAAGATGTGCAATGAAATGATTGGTAGTGCCGTGGAACACTCCACTCTCTCCTTATTCAACCATGATGAATGCTGCTATCATGAGGGTGTTATCAAGAAGTCTGCATCTGTGATTGTTGAATTGAGCAGAGAGCGGGTGATCGAAGTGAATACTGCATCCCACACACTGTTGCGTGTGGATGGAGAGGAGGTAAAAAACACTACATCTAATCAGGTATTGGACTTGAGTGATGATGGAGAGAGATGGGAAGGCGACGTGCTAAACAATCAACCCTATGGTTGGGGAGTGCTGTATGACAAGGAAGGAGAGAAGGTGTATGAGGGATTCCGAATTGGCAAAGTGAATGTGTGCTACGGCACTCAGTACTACTCTGACATCCAGAAGGTGAACTATGTAGGAGAATGGTGTGAAGGAAAGCGATGGGGACGAGGCATTCAGTATGACCGACACGGCAACACAGTGTTTGATGGAGAGTGGGTGAATGATGAGCAAGCAGAAACAACAGTAACGATTACTGATGGGAATGGACTCTTTTTCAATCACTTGGAAGTGCTGATCGTGAGTGAGGGTTGTTGTAATGGGAACGAATGGAAGGCATTTGATGTCTCCCTCATACCCTGTCTGCGTGAATTGCAAGTGGGCAATCACTGCTTTCGGTGCGTTGAAGAAGTGAGAATGGTTGGAATGAATGTATTGGAGAAGGTGGTAATTGGAAATGTTTGCTTTACCTCACAAGAGGGCTGTATAGTTATTGGTACAAAGAATAGCTTCTTCCTGAAGGACTGTGCACGATTGAGAGAGTTGAAGATTGGTAGCAATTCCTTCAATGAGTATTCCGTGTGTGAGATTGAGGATCTCCCTTTGTTGGAAGTGATTGAAGTCGGAGAATTGAATGAAGAGGCTTACAATTTCTATTATGCTTCACTGGAATTGAAGAGTGATTCTCGAAGAAAGGAATGATGAATAGACATGCCCAGTTTGAAATCACTTCTGTTTGGTTATGGTGCATTCTGTGAGTGTTCTCGTGTGGTATTTGAGAGTGAATGATCTGGAGAGAGAATGATGAATAGACTTGTCTGAACTGACTTCCATTCAACTTGGTGATAGTGCATTCCAATTCAAGGATGATTACTCAACGGAACTGATAATGCGAAGTGATGATGATGAACGGAAGTGATGAATAGACTTGCCCAAACTCACCTCACTCACGACTGAGGGAGGAGACAGTGAATCATTCAGTTTCGTGCGCAACATCACTCTTGAAAGTGATTCTTCCTTGTCATCACTCACAAGCAGACATGCCCTCTCTCACCACTGTGTGTCTTCCCAAGGCCTTTGAGAATCCGCATTCTCTATCCTACAACAGTTGAAATGATGGATGGTGATGATGACTAGACATTGGCGAATGGATCCATCATCCAAACATTATTCACTGCAACCCCGATGCCAACATACACACTGCTGATGATTTCATGACAATGGATCGAAGTGTGGAAGTGTTGGTTGTGGATACGTTAGCATGCAATACTCCTTCTTTCATGAAACTGGATTTGGTCTCTTTTGTTCATCTCAGGCAGTTGGAAGTGGCTGACTGCTCTTTTGTGTATGTGAAGGAAGTGAAGATGATTGGACTGAAGTGGTTGGAGAGCGTGGTGATTGGAGAGAATTGCTTCACAATGGAAGAGAGCAAGACTCCAACGCGTCTTTTATATTTCAGGGACTGTGAGCGACTGAGGGAACTGAGAATAGGTGATCATTCCTTTGAGAAATACTCATCATGGGTCATTGTGAATCTGCCTTCTTTGGAAGAGATGGAAGTGGGTGAATGGCGTAAGAATAATGATTACTGTTCTGAAAGTGCCTTGATAGTGAAGAGTAAACGGTTGATTATGAGCTTAATGACTAGACCTGCCCAGCTTGAAATTGTTGTTGTTTGGTGATTATGCATTCAATGATTGTCGTCGTGCAGTGTTCAAGGGTGAACAATTCAGAGAGGGAATGATGATTAGATTTGCCTGAACTGACCTCCATTCGACTCGGCAAGGATGCTTTTTGTTTCAATGATTATGAAGAGAGTGAGTTGATCATGCAAAGTGAGCATGATAAAACAAGATGAGGAATAGACTTACCCAAACTGGCAACACTCACTACTGAAGGAGACGACAGTGACTCATTCATGATGCCTCGTCGCATCCTTCTTGATAGTCTCTTATTGTCATGATCACTCATAACTAGACATGCCTTCGCTCGCAGCAGTGCATCTTCCCAAGGCTTTTTGCCATAGATATCAGTTGTCGTTCAACAGCATTCATTATTGGGGAGAGTGATGAATAGATGTTGGTGAATTGAGCAGGCATCATAACATGCCCCATTCCGATCCCAGTGCGAACATTCATTCTATGGATGAGTTCGAGGCAATGGACAGAAGGGTGGAGGTGTTGATTGTGAACAGCAATACTTGTAATGACCCGTCTTTCACACACTTTGATCTGTCTTCCTTCAAGGGTTTGAGGGTAGTCACAGTGGGAGATTGCTCCTTTGCATATGTGGAAGAACTCAAACTGGTTGAGTTGGAGAAGCTGGAGAGAGTGGTGATTGGAGTGAATTGCTTTTCAAAAGTAAACAGTCTTGGTCATTTCAGCTTGAAGAACTGTCGGCAGGTGAAGGAATTGAAGATGGGTCGTTATTCCTTCCGTGGGTATTCAGCGTGTGAGATTGAGAATAATGATAGCTTGGAAGTGATTGAAATGGGAGAACTGAATAAATGGAGTAGCAACTTCTACCGGAGTGATTGTGTACTAGGGAGTGATTGTGATGCAATGAAGTGAGGAATAGACTTACCCAAGTTGAAATCGCTTCTTGTTGGTGATAATGCATTCCATTGCTGCTCTAGTGTGACAATTGAAGGTGAGTGGGTTGAAATGAGAGTGATGATAAGACTTGCCTGAATTGACTTCTATTCGACTGGGCGAAGATGCATTTTGCTTTGGTTCTGAACATGTATTCACTGTAAGGGGGAGTTTCGCTTTCATTCTCTCTGTAACCCCTAGATATTGGTGCTCTTGCTCGTTATGTTCATTGCCTTGTTTGTTCCATCCAATGTAGCTATTACAGTGCAGTGTTGTATCTCCTTTTGACAACAACCTTAGGCTTCGCATGAAACATGGGCACTACTATCTTACCTGCTCTTATCTCGTGAGTTGAGTATGCTAGTCCGTAGAATGCACCCTCAATGGTTTTCCACACTTTGTTTTGTCTCAGGCAATTGTCAGCCCTTCAGGAGAAGCAAGTCACGACGCCCGCCTCTGTAGGCATCTGACCCATCTCGAACAGCATCGCGCCCAGGTCCACCGTCAGTCACCAGCCCGCGGGGTTCGCCCAGCCATCCTGTCGCGCGTCCTTCAGCTCCGCCGTGTACAGCGCGTGCGGCAGGCACCAGTCCGCGTAGTTCAGCCCGTTCGGCACGGCGAGCGCGTCGCTGGACCGGATCACCTCGCCGCTCACGCCGCGACCCGCGTGCAGCTGGTAGGAAGCCTCGTGCGGCCAGTAGTCCGTGCGCACCACCAGCGTGATCAGCGACTTGCCGCCCGTGCACACCTCCACGGAGAGTGTCACCGTCGCACTACTTGAGCCCCCACCCACCTTCTTCGCCGTGATCGTATAGCCCGCGGCAGCCATCTCCGTTCTCGCTGTGCCCGAAATCTTGCCCGTCGTGGGATCCACCGTAATGCCCTCAGGCAGCGCGGGCGTGACGACAAAGTCAAAGAAGTACTCCGAGTTGGGGTACACCTCGCCCATCTCCCCGTCCTTGAACACGGTGATCACGGGGCTGTACGCCAGCTCGGGCACTGCAGCGGGCAGCACCTCCATGCCCAGGTCGATCGCACCAATCTTCCACTCGCAGTCTTGAGAGTCGCCCGTGCCGAAGTTCTCGAAGCGGTACTGGTTCCACGGCTGGCTGTTCTCCACCCAGATGCGCTTGTGCTCGCCCACCAGCGACCACGTCATGCCCGTCACGTTCTTCAGCGCCGTCCACGCCTCCAGATTCGTGTTGCGCGCCTTCAGCACGAACTGTCTCGGCTGGCGCACGCCCTGCGTGTACTGCAGGTACAGCGTCACCGACGAAATCCACTCGCGACGGTTGTTCTCGAAGGTGAGGGTCCAGAAGTTCTCGCCGCACGTCTTCTGTGCCATGTAGCGGGAGGAGATTCCCATTAGCGACATTATATCGGTCTTGTTCGCGTGTGACGCGAGTGAGTCGAGATTACGGGAAAATGCGGGTCATGAGATTGTAATACGCTTCTTTTGTTTTTTTCTTAATCAGTACATGTGTTCTTTGTATGAAAGAAACGCATAGGAAGGAAGGAATACCATTCCCATTCGATTCAGTAAGGAAACAGAAGCTAGGCAATCAATAACGCAGTTAGTGCTGATTACCTCTGTTCGATTGGATCTTCCGCGATGCACAGAATGGATTGCCCAGTGGAAGAGAGTAACAAAGATAAATAGCCCCATACGTATTGTCACAATCAGAAACACTGCGGTTTGGCTCTAGCCAGCCCATTCCTTCAGACTCGAATATAAACAACAAATCAGACTTCCTTGAGAGTGTGCAGAGCAGATTCCAATTATCCTCACCGTCAAATAGGGATTATGACTCCATGACCTTCAGGAAGTGCTCATACCCTATTGCATTACACACACCACATAGTGATTACCATTTCGCCAAACTTCCACTCCCTGTATTAGCTTTACTGCCGCGATATGCAAATACAGTATATATGCGTGTGATTGACCCTAGTCTAGTATCGATTCTTGATAGGTTTGGGGTGTTATTACTCCCGCCTTGTTGTGCTCCTCTTGTTCCCAAACAGTGATTAACACTCGTTATTCCATTGAACCACATGTACAAGTTGTGCTTGAAAGAAACAGAATGGACAAGAGAATGATTAACACAATGCGAAGGGAAAAGGTTCCAGCTGTTTGCCGACTCTGTAGGAGAGTACAAGCAGCTGGAGGATGATGATCTTCATCATCTTACGGGGTGAGGTACTACCACTGCCTCATCAAAGACAGAATAGGATTAAGGAATGCTTGCACCCTGAAGCATAGTCACTACTCGCCACCTGATGCTGTTCCCGGGTCGAAGATGGCGAACCAGGACTTCCATCGCATCCTCAAGACCGTGCTAGAGATCATAACGGATAAGGGAAGTGTGGGCTTCGTGATGCGCAAGGGCAGAACGGCCTACCGCAGCAGATACGTCATCAACGTCATCAGAGCCGACATAGAATTACCATCATTAGAGTCGACACTGACAACAGGAAATCCATTCCTTGGTTTCCCCGGAAGGCACAGCTCCAATCAGCCGTGTGCTCAGTGCAAGCTTCGGAGACGAGTCTACGATCCGTGGATTAAGATCCTCCTGACGACACGGACTGTTTCGAGGAGCTCGAGCCCAGGCCCCTACGGGAAGCAAAGAACACTGTCAACGAGTACAACCTCTCGCGATTCACGTTTCTTCCCGTGGAATCCGCAGTCTCCATTGACATGATGCATATGATGCACAATCTGTTCGACCACTTCGTTCCTTTCCTTCTCGGCAAGTCGATTGATCTCATGGAAGAGGAGACGGCACCAGATGCAGTGGAGAGGTTGTTTTCCCACTATAACATGGAGAAGAAGGTGCTTCTGAACGACATACTCCAGCAAGGACGGGTAAAACGGAATACGCAATTCAGTCGCTTCATCTACCAAATCAATGTACTAGCAAGTCCCTTACTGAAAACATTCCTTGTAACAGAAAGAACTCAACCAAAAGTCAAGTTCTTCCCTTCCACACGAATCCACCACTGCTTTCAAGCAAAAACACAACCATTTCAACGTTCACGGATCAGGCATTCCAGAAACCATAATGCCACTTTCATACAACAAAAAACTGCTTTCAGAAGAAGGATAGTGCTCTCCCACAAACTCCTCCATCAACACGGACTCAAAATCTTGGGATTCGTGGTTATTGCTGCATGTGAAAGAAAGCATCATACACAACTCATTCCCCATGGAGAAATAGAAAACGAACGTGAACTGAGCAGACGAGCAATAACCGCGGGTTGCACGAATGACAACCAAAATCGCCTCCATTTCTGGACAGTCTCTCTCCTGTCTTAACTGCGACTCCATTCTATCCTCTTTCCATCGTTATGAATACTACAAGCGCTAGGAATTACGAAATTGGGGAGAAGATCGGAGAAGGGTGCCGAGCAAAGCATTATCATCAGACATAGCGCATTTGGCAAGGTATTCAAGGCGTTGGATAAAAGAGCCGGTGTCTATGTGGCAGTCAAGAAAACCACGCTAATCGCGAATGAAGAGACGATCCTGTCTGAGAGCAAATTACTTATGATGTGCAACTCACCATTCATTGTTCGATACTGTGGAGTGGTGCGTGATGGAGATGAGCTCTGGGTATTCATCATCTTCAAACGGCTTACGGAGTAGATCAGCATGGAGTTCTGTCACTGTGGATCCCTTGGTGCATTTATTCGCAGTAGAAACCGCTTAACTGAGGAGGAATTGCGCGAGATTGCAAGCTGCTGCTTATTCGGACTGCATTATCTTCACGAATGCTTGATCATTCATCGCGTAAAGCAGGGTGGGTGGGAATGAATGCATAGGACATCAAACCCGACAATCTGCTCATCTCAGCAAATGGCTTGATCAAGCTGGGTGACTTTGGTTTGGCAAAGCGGATAGAGCACTCCTGTTCCAAACTGAACAACCAATGTGGAACCCTGTGGTACAATGCCCCAGAAGTGTTCGACGACGAAACGGAGTTGAAGAGTGACATATGGTCGCTGGGCATTTCGCTGATTGAGTTGGCGCAGGGGAAGAATCCGTATGACGGCTTCTCTTCCGCCAAAGTGACGAAGGCGGTTTGCTTGGGTGCCATTCCTTCTCTCTCTTCTTCGGAGTGGTCCAGTTCGTTCGTTGATTTCGTCAGCAAGTGTTTGGTGAGGAGTGCAAAGGAAAGAGCTTCTGTGGACGAGTTGATGAGTGTGAGTGCTTGTGAATGCGTGTGAGGCGTAGCATCCCTTCGTGAAGGACTCCATCGAGAGGATCCGGAATACTGGCAAGTCGTTGATTCTGCGTGCATTGGCAGATCGAATTGGCGTTGATGGTTCTTCGGGTCCTTCGTCCACACCATCTGTGAACATTGCTCTCGATAGTGTTCCACCCAAACCAAGGGAAACGACCATCCATAATGGGAGTGAGTTCCAGAGGCTAACCATCTACGTGGAGGTGATCATCGTTGTGTCTCACTGCTGTAATGAAAGTAATGTGGTTGGGTTGGACTTCAGTCGTTTTAGTAACCTGAGGGAAGTGAGAATTGGGGATGAGTGCTTCTTTTTTGTGGAAGAAGTGAAGTTGATTGGATTGAAGCAGTTGGAGAGAGTGGTGATTGGAAAGAATTGCTTCACGAAGAAGAACTGGTTTGTTTATGATCCAAATCGTCATTTCTATTTGAAGAATTGTGAGAGACTGAGAGAATTGAAGATTGACGGTGATGATTCCTTCTCTGATTATTCCGTGTGTGAGATTGAGAATGTGCCTTCTTTGGAAGTGATTGAAATGGGAGATTTGCATAAAGAGAGTTACAATTTCAATTATGCTTCCTTGGAATTGAAGAGTGATTCTGAAAGAATGAAGTGATGAATAGACATGCCCAGTTTGAAATCACTTCTGTTTGGTATTTATGCATTCCATGATTGTTCTCGTGCCGTGTTTGAGAGTGCCTGGCTTGAAGAGAGAATGATGACTAGACTTGCCTGAATTGACTTCCATTCGACTTGGTGAAGATGCATTCGCTTTCAAGCTATTTAATGAATCAACTGAATTGATAATGCGAAGTAGTCATGATGAAATGAAGCGATGAATAGACTTGCCCAAACTCACAACACTCACCACTGAAGGTGACGACAGTGGTACATTCCGCTATCCTCGTTCCATCACTCTGGAGGGTACTTCTTATCACTCTATCCTCACAAACAGGCATGCCCTTTCTCACCACTGTCACTCTTAACAAGGGAATTGCTTTCACAGAGAAGAAAACCATTCACACTAAGAGTTCCTCTCCTTCCTCCTCTTCCTCATTCCTAGGCATCACTCCCGCTCTCCAGTACTATCTATCACTTCTTTCTTTCACATACAACCTCCATCTGTGTCAATTGTAACCATCACCTCTCTGTCACTCGTTTCCACGCAAATCAATACACCTGCAGTTCACTCTATTTCAGTCACATTCAATAATGCACTAGAATTGAGTCACTCGTCACAATTGCAGATGTCCATCTCATCTACCTCCAATAGCATAAGCAAACCATCAGTAACAAAACAGACATCAACAGGAACAAAAGCACCTCCCTCACAAATGAACCACCATTCTCTCCCTCTCTCCCCCAAACCTATTCCCTATCATAGAAAAGACAATATACACCAACATCACCCTCCAATTCACTTCCCCTTCCCTCCATCATCCCACCCTTCCCCATTCCTTCATTCCCCATCCCCTCAAGCATACTCACACCATCCCCTCTTCAAATCACCCTTTTTTCCCCAATCGACAACGATTCACCAACAACCACCCCAACCCACACCACCCCTCCACTCCACCCACTCCACCCTCAACAACTCTCCCTTTCCACCCACAACGTTGGGGGTTCCCAATCACGCCTCCACACCTCCCTCACCCATTTCCACCCAGGGGGTCTCCACAGGAACAGGCATTATTGCGTTTTTCAAGGTACGGACGGGGTTCCTTCTCCCCAATCCAATTCCATTTCCGTGTACACTTTCTGATCTCTCTGTAGACACCCCATAAGAATGATCAGCGCCTTGCTGTTGATTGATGCGAAGGGAAAGAATATCGTGTCTCGTTATTATCGGTTCGTTCTTCTCTCCCCTCCCCTCATCCAATAGTGCGGATGTGACGAGAGAAAGTGCTGATGCCTTCAGAACAAACGTGATTGCCAAGAAGGACACCGGCAGCAACCCGCCCATCACCTACATTGATGGAACCACCTTCATTTACGTGCGCAACTCGGATCACTACATTGTGGCCGTGACAAAGAAGAACGCCTCTCCTGGTACCCTTTTCCCCTCTCCCTAATCCCAAGGCCTCATCTTCCACTTCCTGTTCCACCTGGTGAAGATGTTCAAGAGCTACTTCGGCACCGACTACAAGGCCGTTCTCGCTCGCCTCCCCTCTTGACGTATAGGACGATCTCCGTGACAAGTTCTCCGTGGTGTACGAGATCTTCGATGGTGCCTTCTCCCCCACCAAATCACCCATAGAGGTGCTGGACTACGGCTACCCGCAGAACTGCGCCATCGACCTGATGAAGCAGCTGATCCGCCTGGGCAAGGCCTCGAACGAGGTGGAGGAGGACGCCTCGACGATCACGTCGCAAGTCACCGGTGCCATCGATTGGTAATCCCATTCAACATGCATGAGGAGTAGGCGCCGCGAGGGCATCACGTACCGCAAGAACGAGATCTTCATCGACACGCTGGAGAGCGTGAACCTGCTGATCTCGCAGACGGGTGCGGTGCTGCGCAGCGAGGTGGTGGGCAAGATCGTGATGAAGGCGTACCTGACGGGCATGCCCGAGTGCCGCTTCGGCCTCAACGACAAGCTGCTGATTTCCAACGAGAAGAAGACGAAGGGCGCGCGCCGCGGCAAGGGCTCGGGCGTGGAGATCGACGACTGCTCGTTCCACCGCTGCGTGCGTCTGGGCCAGTTCGACCAGGACCGCACGATCACGTTTATTCCCCCAGACGGCGAGTTCGAGCTGATGAAGTACCGTGTGACGGAGAACATCAACCTGCCGTTCCGCATCCTGCCCGTGTACGAGGAGATCGTGGGCGCGCGGGCGGGGCGTGAGGCGTAGAGCGAGACGACGCTGAAGATCAACATCAAGGTGATCGCGAACTTCAGCAAGCAGGTGTCCGCGCAGAACGTGGAGCTGAAGATCCCCGTGCCGCCCAACACGGCCAACGTGATCCCGAAGGTGGGCTTCGGCTCGGCGGAGTACAACTCGGCGGACCAGACGATCGACTGGACGCTGCGCAAGCTGACGGGAGGCCAGGATACGACCTTCTCGGGTAGGGGTGTGAGGGGTGGGTGAGGCGTAGCGGAGGTGAAGATGCTGAAGATGACGAACGACAAGGTGTGGTCGAAGCCGCCCATCAACGTGATCTTCGCCGTGCCCTCGTTCACGGCCTCGGGACTGCACGTGCGTTTCCTGAAGGTGTACGAGAAGTCGTCCTACCAGACTGTGAAGTGGGTCCGTTACATGACTCGTTCTGGCGATTACCAGATCCGTCTTTAAGACTTCTCTTTTGCTCGCGTTCATACCGTTTTGTAACTATTGCTGGTGGTTGTTTTCTATGAAATGAGGTATGATCTTGGTGAATTGGGTGTCCACGGTGTGTTGCTGTTATCGACATGGTTATCGATGCACAGTGTTTCAAGGGAGAGATAAAACACAAACAAAGAACAAAGGAAGGTTCCAGAAGAATCGAGAAAACAAGCAAGCGAAATCCAGTATTACTTTTCAATCTTTCAATCTGACGATGGAATCGAGTGCTCCCAAGGAGGCAGTGGCTGAGAAAACAACGACGCAAACAAAACCCGACATTACGCCCTCCAGCTTCTTCATCAACATCAAGAGCATCAACTCCGATGGGACAATTGATGGCATGCAGGATATCCGCATTGAAGTGAAGCGCACCGATCTCATTGCGGCTGTCAAGCAGAAGTACATTGATTCGGGACGTTGCAAGTACCCTGACTACATTGTGCTGCAGTTCAACGGAAAGGAGCTGAGCGACAACACGACGGTGATGGAGAACGATCTGTTTGCGGATTGCACCATTTTCCATCAGTACTCCAACGTCAAGCCCTTCTCGAAGGTGGATTACGGCAAGTTGGCGAAGCAGATTCATGAGCAGGCGCTGAAGGATAAGTAAGTGTGTAAAGTGTTGCTCACAGTGTAGGGATTATCATCACGCTGGATTCGACCCGGTGCTGGGAACATGGGATCAGCAGTGGGAGAAGGGCGACGAGTGGGAGTCCTATCCCACGGTGATGGTGCCGGACCAGGAAGAGCGTAGGTGGTGATGGAGAGGGTTGAAGCGTAGTCAACAAGAATGCGGCGATTGTGCCGAAGAAGGCGCCGACCTTCAACCCGCTGGACACGAGCGAGTACCCGAACCGCGTGTTCAAGAACATGTTCGTGTCGGTGGTGGGCGGCTTTATCTTCCAAGTGATGCACCGCATGGAGGGCAAGTGGAGCGGTCTGAGCGCCGTGCCCGTGGGTGTGTCGCTGGTGGACGGCGATGAGATGGAGGAGGAGGAGGACGCGCCCGTCACCACGTGCGACCTGCGCTTCGACAGCCACGGCTACTGGGTGGAGCGGCGCAGCAACGTGGACCCGACGGGTCTGGTGAGCACGCGCACGATCCGCTACACGCCGATCGGCAACGGGAAGCTGCGCGTGGAGATGAGCGACGGCATGTACGCGGAGTGCAAGGTGGAGATGGTGGAGATGTCGCCCTACCTGCTGATCACCACGGCCGTGAACGCGCACACGGGCAAGCCCGTGCTGGTGGAGTCGGTGACGATTCTGGACAACACGCGGCGCGTGAGGACCATTCAGGACTTCTCTTCCGTGGGGAACATGACGGACGTGTACGTGATCAACGAGAAGCGCGTGCTCGACCCCTCCGCACAGTCGATCGCGCCCTACGAGATGCTTCATACGAAGACGGAGTCGATCTAGTTGTTTTTCTATACCCTTTGTGTGTTTTCTTGCATATGGGTGATGACTGTGATTGTTGGAGATGTGATGTTGTTTCTGAAGTATAGTTCATAATTCTCAGTTGGGATGTGATGACCACTTCTTTCAGAATCATCATCACCAATCCCAGAATCGTGATCATGGTTGTCCTCCACACTTCCACTTCATTGTATAGTCACTAACGATGCACACCAACTTGGGAGACCTCAAGATGGAGCTCTTCTGTGAATTGACTCCCAAGAATGCAGAAGTGACTCCCAAACGATTTAAATCACATCTAGAACTTCCTAGCCCTGTGCGCCAGCGGCTACTACGATAACACCAAATTCCACAGGTTTCCTCCTTTCTTTGCATTCATGATTGTAGAAACATGAAGGGGTTCATCATCCAGGGAGGTGATCCAACGGGTGAGTGGTTTGGAGAGAAGATGAAACGAAGGAACGGGAAAAGGCGGTGAGAGCATCTCAGGAAACCCCGTAGAGGACGAATTCCACCCGAGTCTGCATGTTGGGGAGGGTGCTGGTTTCAATCCTAGTTCGATCGCCGCGGAATGCTTGCGATGGCAAAGAAGAAGCCGAATACAAACAAGAGCCAGTTCTATATCATCTATGAGAAGCAGCCTCAGTTGGACAATGTGGACACAGTCATCGGGAAGGTGATCTACGGGATGGACACCCTTCAGGCAATGGAGAACACTCCCGTGAATGAGAAGTACCGTCCACTGAAGGACATCGTGATAACGGGGTTCACGATTCATGCCAATCCGTTCGCTGTATCATAGAGACAAGAAGAATGGTGTGTTTGTTGAGTTGAAAGCGATATTTAAGACGGGAGTATATGGGATAAGCCATGCGCGACGACATACACGGTTTCTCCACAGAAGAAGGAAGCAAAAAGCAAGTCGAAACGATGTCTGGAATGGAGTGAGTGATGCTCGCGGTGATTGACGGAATAGCGAGCATTTTCAGCAGGCTTTGATGCAGGAGCAGCAGAGAGCGATGATTATGGTGCGTGCTTCGCACTTTTCCTTATCGTTATAGGAAGCTGTGAGAAAGATCACGAATGTGGCGTTCGATAAGTGTATTCAGAAGCCGGACAGCTCGTTGTCTTCTCGTCAGGCGACGTGCATCGCCCAGACGACCACGTCGTATCTGGAGTCTAGGTATGCGACGGGCGGAGTGTTGAAGCGTAGCTCTTTCCTTGCCAACAAGATCATGAATAAGCAATAAGGGAATGTAGATATGGGGTTGTTCACTTTGCTGTGTTTGTTTGAGAGGGTCTCTGTTGAAGGAATGATGGCAATTCTGCTTTCAGTTGCTATGTGCGGGTGCATAGGGGAAGAGGCAGTACGGGGGATGTGAATGGAATCCATAACGGAGTAAGGGGAAAGGGGTGTATCCCAACAATTTGAGTCCGTGTTCTCAGGTTATGTTTTTCAGTAATTGCGCGATGCAGAATACAATCTGTATTGATTTTGGAACATCGAACTCGTCTGTGTACTTCTATAAGGAGGGGGGGCTTGTTCACCTTGATTTTGATCAAGGAAGCTACTTGCTTCCTTCTTACGTGATGTACCAACAGGGGCAAACAGTTGCTGGTAGTACTGCAATGAAGAGCTTTGGAAAGGATAAATGCTATGTAATCGCAGCAGTGAAGAGGATTATGGGACTGAACTACGATGAATACATGTCTTATGGAGATCCAAATATGTTCGGATGTGAAGTGAAGAGAGGGGATGATGGAATGCCGTACTTTGTAGTTGATGAGAAGGGAACTCTGAAGAGTCCTGTAGAAGTGGCAAGCGAATTGTTCAAGGCCATGAAGGAGCAAGCAGAAAGGAGAATGAATCCGGCTAAAGCGGGATTCGCATTCATCACGGTTCCGGCTGATTATTCGACGCCTCGTGTTCAGGCGATTCAGAAGGCAGCTGAAATGGCCGGTTTGAAGGTGACCAAGTTCATCCGAGAGCCCACGGCTGCGGCACTGTCCTGGTGCATTCCTAATGAAATCAGAACTAGAAAGGATGACAAATATCTCATTTATAACTTTAGCGAAGACGCGTTTGATGTGAGCTGCATTGAGTGTGTGGGAGACTATCAGTTTAAGGTGCTTAGTACGAAGGGCTTGAAGGGTGTTGGAGGCAATACAATCGACAGTTATTTGGTCGAGGCGGTGATCGAGTACATGAAGAAGAATGGCATTCCTATTATTAACCGTCTGGAGATGGAGAGAACCTACCAGCGCAAGATTCGCGAGATGCGCAGGAAATACGAGGAATCGAAGAGAGTTTTGATTAACAGTACAGTATACGCACAGGACGAGAGCGAGTACAGAAAGAAGAACGACGGCCAGATCATGACCATCGACTTTTCCGGTATGATTCCCGGTGGAGGCGACGACGAGGAGGCGGAGGTTGCCATTACCCTTCCCCAGTTCGACTCCATTATTGCGCCCCTCATCAATCAGACCATCGAGTGTGTGAAGTCTCTCTTGAGCGAGTTGCACCTGCGGCCGTCGGACATCCGCTACGTGCTGATGGTGGGCGGCTCATCCAAGATCCACCAGACCAAACGCAAGATGGTGGAGCTGTTCCCCCAGAGCGAGTTCCCCGACGTGGAGAAGGAGTCGTGTGTGTCCTACGGCGCGGCAAAGCGTATGGTGAGCCAGTACGACAAGAGCTCGAAGGTGCAAGTGAAGGATGTGCTGCCGTGCTCGTATGGTTTGCAGTGCCCAACCTGTGTGGTGCTGATAGTGCTGAAGGGAGACGAGATTCCGTGCGAGTCGAGTTCATTTCGGGTCACGATGAAAGGCGATGAAGAATTCATTGAAACCAGCATTTGCCAGTACGACGGCAATGTGGACAAGCTGAGAGACGTGCACCTCCCGCTGGTGAACGTCACTACCTGTAAGAAGGTCCATAACGTGAAAATACACAACTCCAATCCTCAGCTCAACGAGAAGAAGAAGCTGGAGTTGAAATTGCTGGTGCACGAGGATGGTCAGTTGGAATTGACATGTTTGGACCTAAGCACAGGAAGGATGCTGGAATCGTCTGTTTATTCTTCTTTGCTAATTGTATAATACCCATTTTGCAGCCAGCTTGCTTGTTTGAACAAACAGACAATCGCACCCAATAGGGGTCATAGAAGGGAATTGTGGAAACGCCTCAAGGTCAACTTCGAGCTAGGTCTTTCTGATGTGCCCTCTGTTCATGTCTTGTTATAACAAACAACATACTATAGGGGCGCTTTGCGGAGCCTTGTACTTGTCGAGAACGGCGAATTTGGACGAAAAATGTGGGTACACGTTGGCCCACGTTGGGCAATGCGTTGACCCACGTGGGTCAACGTCCCCCTACATGGGTTCATGTGAACCCACATGGTTCTTCCTATGGATACGTGTGGCTACACTTCGCTACATGTGACTACACTGGGCAACATGGACCTATGGTGACCCACGCTGGTATAGGTTGCCCAACATGGTTTGCCATGGATCCATGCTAGGCTATGTAGTTCTACGTTGGGTGCCCCCTGTACAGGGACATGTTGCTACTAGAGTGGTTGCACCAAGACCCCTTTGTCACAAGAAACACACATCACACACCGTCCTTACGCGTTCCCGCTACGGTACTGTCGATGTCGAGATGAATCGAAGATGCCGGTAGATGGACGTGGTCAGACCCACCACGGCGCCCTCGGAGCCGTTCGAGTTCATCGGGTACTCCATCGTCACGTTGCCGTCGTCGTCCACGTACTTCAGCGCCACGCAGTTCTGCCGCATCGCCTCCTCCTTCACCGCGTCGTTGGGCCAGAAGCAGCGGCCCTCGCCGTGCGCCACCCACACGCCCAGCGTGGAGCCCTCCATGCCCTGAAGCATGATCGCGTTCGACTTCTCCACGCGCACGTTCACGAAGCGCGACTCGAAGCGGCCCGACTTGTTCTGGATGAAGCGCGGCTGCTTCGCCTCCTCGATGCCCTTCCACGGCACGAAGTTCAGCTGCGCCATCAGCTGGCACCCGTTGCAGATGCCCAGCGAGAAGGTGTCCGGCCGCGCGTAGAACGCCTCGAACTGCGCCTTCAGCTCCTTGTTGAACAGGATCGTCGCCGCCCACCCGCGCGCCGACTCGAGCACGTCCGCGTAGCTGAACCCGCCCACGAACACGATGCCGCGGAAGCCCTCCAGCGTGATGCGACCGCTCAGCAGGTCGCGCACGTGCACGTCCCACGGCTCCAAGCCCGCCGCGTACATCGCCGCCGCCATCTCGCGGTCGCCGTTCGAGCCCTCCTCGCGGATGATCGCCACGCGGTACTTCGACGCGCTCGCCAGCCACTCCGCCGGCGTGGCGCGCGGCTCGTAGGTCAGCTTCCACGCGGGCTTGTGGCGCTTCTTCAGACCCTCCTGCTCCTGCTCGGCGCACGCGGGGTTCGACTGCAGCTTGTCCAGCTCGAACGACGTCGCCTCCCACAGGTCGTGCAGCGCCTTCTCGTCCTCGTCCAGCACCACCGCGCCCTTCACGCTCACCTTCACGCGGTTCGCCGCCTGCGTCTTCGCGATCACACGCGCGGGCACCTGCACCGCCTCGTACGCCGCCAGTACCTCGCCCACCTTCGCGTCGTCCACCTCCACCACCAGACCCAGCTCCCCGTTGAACAGGAACTCCATCACGCTGTTCTCCGTCGTCGCCTCCATCACACACCCACAGTCACCGCCGAAGCACATCTCCAGTACCGTCGTCAGCAGACCACCATCCGAACGGTCGTGACCCGCCAGTAGCACGCGCTCGCGCAGCAGACGCTGGGTCGCGCGGAAGGCGCGCTTCAGCAGCGCCGTGTCGCAGTCGGGCGTCACGTCGCCCAGCTGCTTGAAGGTCTGCACCAGTGCCGAGCCGCCCAGCCGCGCGTGGCCGCCGGAGAGGTCCACGAACACCAGCGAGGAGCGGCCCGCGTGCTTGATGTCCGACGTCACGGTCAGCGAGATGTCTGGACAGCCCGCGTACACCGACACCACCAGCGTGCCCGGCGCCTTCACCACCTCCTCGCCCACCTTCGCCGCCATGGACAGCGAGTCCTTGCCGCCGTCCACCGCGACGCCCAGCTCCAGCATCGCCTTGCCCATCGCCTCGCAGCAGTCGTTCATCGCCGCGCCCTCGCCCTCCAGCTTGCTCGCCCACATCCAGTTGCCGCTGCACTTCACGTCCTCGATGTCCGTGATCGCCGCCCACACCAGGTTCGTGCACGCCTCGCCCACCGTCAGCCGGCCCATCGCCGCGGGGTCGATCAGCCCCTTCACCGGCTGCTCGCCGATCACCGTCGCGCAGCCCGTCGTCGAGAACGGGCTCTGCGCGAACACCGCCACGTCGCTCAGCGGCAGGTGCAGCGGGCCGCAGCACTGCTGCCGCGCGATCAGCCCCGTCACCGACCGGTCCACCTTGCTCGTCAGGAAGCGCTTGCTGCCCACCGACAGCAGACGCAGCACGCGGTCCAGCGCCTGCATCACTGTTAACTGTTCAGGCAGCACCAGCGGCTTCAGCACCGCCGGCACGGGGTGGTCCACGAACGTCTTCTTCGGCAGCTCGCCCAGCACCAGCTCCAAATCCAGGTCCACCGCCGTCTCGCCCGTCTTTCTGTCCTTCACCACCATGCGGCCCGTGTCCGTGATCTTGCCCATCACCGGCACGTTCTCGCGCTCGCCCACCGCCTCCAGGAACGCGCGGTCCTTCTCGCGGATCAGCATCGCGTCGTTCTCCTGGAACTCCGCGCCCCACAGCTCCTTCACCGACATCGTCGGGTCGCCCACCACCATATTAAGGATGTCGATCTCCGCTCCGTTCGGCACCGAGATCTCCTTCAGCACGTTCCCGTTGCCGCCCGCGCCCTGATCGTGGATCGACACGATCGGGTTCTCGCCGCGGCGCTCGATGGCCGCGCGGATCACGCGGTTCATCTTGTTCTCCATCTCCGCGTCGCCGCGCTGCACCGCCTCAAAGTCCAGCGCCGCCTGCGACGCGTCCTGCATGCGGCTCGACGCCGCACCGCCGCCCAGACCGATGCGGTAGGCAGGACCGCCCACCTTCACCACCAGCATGTCCTTCTCCGGCTGCCCCTTGTGCAGGTGCCGGTCGTCCAGCTGGCCCACGCCGCCCGAGAACATGATCAGCTTCAGGTACTCGCGGCGCTCGCCGTTCGGGAGGTCGCCGTTCGGGAGGTCGCCATTCAGGATGTCGCCGTTCGGGATGCGCTGCGCGAAGGAGCGCGTGAAGCCCGTGATCACCGGCTCGCCGAACTTGATCTGATGCGCCCTTCGAGGCGTCCATATCGATGGTCAGCAACCCTCGCCCACTCAGAGTCTCCTCCCACGGCAGCTCGTACCCGGGGATGCTCAGCGCGCCCACCGAGTAGCCCACCGTGCTCGCCGTCACCTTCGCATTCATCGCCTGCACGTCGCGGATGCGGCCGCCCGTGCCCGTCTCCGCGCCGGGGAAGGGCGCCACGCCCGAGGGGAAGTCGTGCGTCTCGGCGGACAGCAGGATGGGCGACATGAACTGATACACGCACTTGGAGGGGATGCTCGGGCTGGAGGGTGGAGGTCTCGAAGCCGATGAGTCGTCATTGAAGGTCATTACCATGATCAGGCGACGCTCCTCCTTCAGCGTGGCCTGCACGATGCACAGTCAATAATACGGCTCCTTCTTGTCACCGCTCACCATGCTTCCGCCAGAGAACCAGCGATAGGGGATGAATGCGAAATGGCGAGGCTCTCGCTTCGAGCAGAGTGGTAAGGAATAGAGAGACATGGCAGGAACATGCTGGTCTTCGGTGGTACCCAGAATCGCCTTGGAATGGCGCATACTACTTTCATCTCGAGCTGATGGTCGTCCGTGCAGTACATGGAATGGGCAACGGGTGCATGGTCCATAGGTCATGCTGGAAGGATCATGCGGGAGGATTACACCACAGACACGGTATGCGGTACGTCTTCCGAGTCTCCTCTTAGGAGCACGCAGGAATCAGTAAGTGGCGTTGAATCCATCAGGGAATAAACCGGAACGACGTACAGAATGGAACAGGCTGCGTTACGATATCGGCATTCCGCGTATCAGTTGGGCATTGTGAGTCTTACTCACCACCGGAGTGGCAACCTCGTAAACAGAGATATAGAGCAGGCATGGACTGTCGAAGAATCGGAGCCACTAGGTGTAAGCACTTTGAAAGTCCCATCATCCTACATAGAAGCGACGAGATCAACTTAAGAGTACAAGTGTTTTATGGTTCAAATGATCCAGTGGCTGGAATCGCCACTATTTCTCTCCATTCAACCATTCGCTCATTATCTCTTTCGATTCTCTTGTCAACGTGTCATTCCTTGGTAATGGACTGTATTACTGTTGAATAGGATGGTTGCGACAAGTGTCCTTCCGTAATGGTGTATTCCAGTCTTGGTGATGCCTTTACTGCTGCCTGATGTATTGGAATTGTGCTGTCCACGTCTTTCCCATGCGCCTTAATCCTTACCTCGCAGTATTCCTGAGATCGACAGCATTCCATGATGATTCCGCAAGTATGAGATCTTCCGCCTCTGTAACAACTCGCACTCGCAGTGGGGTTAAAGCCTCCTTCGCCATGAAGCGGCTATGTTCCCTCCTGCGTGCCAATCACTTCCTGCTATTGCCTATCATGTGCCCGTTATGATCCCGATTGAAGACTCTACGAACAGTTGATGATTCCTCCTTGATGGTCTCCGCCTCCCCACTGCTCGTGTACGGGTTATCCATTGCATGCTCTGACTGTAGCAGAGGGATCCCTTCTGGGTCCTATCAGTCATCTTCAATTGGGTCCAATGAAGGGCTTTGGTTGAGGATCATCCTGACCATTGATTGTATCTACTCATATATATGCTCTACTGGGCTGGAGTTGCGAACCCATGAGCATGATTACACATCATCTCAGGAAGCCCCTTATCGGTACGATGTGCATACCTATGTCTTATAAATAGTCACCCCATTCCATCCCGCCACCCTTCATGGTCATGAGTGTGAATCACTCATGCATCCTGACGATGCCTGTTGACCTCGGTCATGATACATCTTGCATGGGCACACTGTGAAGATGTCACGAGACGTGGTTTGCTTGTGAGTCTTGGAAGTCGAGTGGTGATGATCATGATTATCACTGCCTGTCAGCCATGATCGGACGGAGCACGCAGTTGTAGCTTCGGGTGTCCTGCCTGTAATAGAGTGTGGGATCATGGGTCTCGTATAACGTGATTCAGTGTTTGTTTGAGATGCTTCTCTCAAGCCTCCACATTGCCATGTCCACTGTGTATCTATATATACTTTCCATGTGTCCTCCAGACACTGATGATCGATAGATGTGTGATGAGCCGTTTCTCTTTGTAGGAGCGTCTTTAACAAACAACAATAGCCGTACAACACATCATTCACCCTTGGGAGTATACAGCAGGTCTCCAGTGCTTGGCTTCCTCTTCGTCGTAGTCCCGTTTCCCTTCGCCGTCTCTCGAGTGATGCTCCGACTGTTCTTCTCCTTCCCCGTGAACGAGCTGCTGCTCAGCCACTGGAAGAACGCGCTTTCTTGTTCCGTCCACTTCGCGCACGTGTTCCGCACCCTCTCCACCGCGTACTCCTCCCCGAAGAAGCACCATACCATGTCGGGGCTGTGGATCGTCCGGAGCACCATCATCACGTGAACGCACGGCACCTTCTGCCAGTGCGTGATGTGGCAGCTGCACGGGCTGCTCCAGTTCTCCAAGTCGACCGTGTAGACGAGGCGTGTTTTGGTGTCCACCACTCTGAAGAGGGTGTTGTCACCCACGTCCTCATCTGAGAGGAGACCATCCCAATTCACCACCCCCAGCCCACGGTCAGCTGGAGCGCCTCTCTCCACTACGAAGTCCTCGCTGTTGCACTCCACAAAATGACCATTCTTGGTCAACTCGCGGAGCGCCCAGTCCGTCACCTGCTTCACCCCCGCCGCTGTCTGCACGACGGCGAAGTGCTTCTCCAGGGCAATGCTCCTGTTGTGGTCACAGCTTATGATCCACATGAGAAGCAGCCTGTAGCGGTTGAACAGCCCTTCATCTCGGGGGTTGCCCAGACCGAACAGGTCCTTCTGGATCCAGCTCATGCAGGATTCGACGGGGTTGGATGTGGTTTCCATCAAGTGGTTGTACTTGAACTCCCACATCCACACGCCCGTCGTCTCCCGCATGTAGTCGGCCACATGGGTCATCATGTCCTAACCATCACAACCACCTATCGCCCTTACCGGATGGCATCCCTTCCGCAAGCTGAAGAAGAACTCCAGCGACGTCGCCTCGTTCAGCCACTTCTCGCACTCCTCCTTCGTCGTCGCGATGGTGGCCATGCGGTAGAAGCCAACCATCCTGTTCAGCACGCGCACCGCTTCCTCGTCGTCCTGGCTGAGCGCGCCGTGGGCCTTCTTCCACTCCTCCTGGAAGTGCCGCTCGCGGTGGACCGAGCAGGGGGTGTGCTCGCTCCAGGGGAAGATGGCCTTCACCGCCTCCTCCAGGCCCTTGTCTTGGTCACTGATCATGACCAGGTCCCACGCCGCCTCCTGCGTCACGCCCGCGATCTTGATCATCTGGAGGAAGACCTTCCAGAGACTCTCGCGCTCGCTCGGGCACAGGTAGAAGCCGACCGGCTGGATGTGGTGGGCGCCGTCGAGGAAGCACGCCACCATGATCACCCAGCCGTCCTCGCAGTGGCAGGCGTCCACGTACAGGATGTGGGTGCTGGCGAGGAAGTGCAGGACCTCCGTCGAGACGACGACTCCCAGCCCACGCGTGTCGGCGGTCACTTCCGAGAGCATCGTCGCGTGCGGGTCTGCACCAGCGGAGAGGGCAGCCGTGCGGGCAAACACAGTTCGCTTCTTCAGGAGAGACACCTCCACCACGCTGCAGGGGAAGACCTCTCTCAGCCTCTCGTCTATCGATGAGACCATCAACTCAAGTCCTTACTGATCTCAAGAATGGCGTTCACCTCCGTCGCAAGAAGGGCCTTGCCGTTCAGGCTCTGTCGTGCATTCCTCGAACTCCACCGCGTCATCACCTCGGCCGCCTGCTTCTGGTCGTGGATCGTCACGGCGCATCGACTCTTGTCCTCCTCCATCTTCTTCATTGTCGCCTCCACGCTCATCTGCGTCGGCCACCTCCAGATCTTGACGGCTCCGAAGGACCAGTACTTGCGCAGAGCAGAGTACTGGCTGGGTTTCATCGGCTTCTTGGGGTGGGGGTTGTCCATGGCCGCAACATGCCCCCGCAGCGCCTTCACGGTTTTGAAGGACTGCTTCTTCTCCTTCTTCTCCTTCTCCTCCTCTCTCCACGACGGTTCGGGCTGGTCTTCTCCGCCTTGCAGGTTCTTCTCCACTTCCTCCACGGAGCCCATGTCCTCCCCGACTCCCATCTCGCGGTCCTCCTCCTTCTTCTTCATCATCTCATCCATCTCCTTCTTCTGCCTCGGCGACGACAGTCCACCGAAGTCACCGCCGTAGATCGTCGCACCGGAGGATTCGTCGCGCGCCAGGACGGTCACGGGCACATCCACAATCTCGCGGCTGACGATCTTCATGCCCTCTCGTCTGCTGTACACCTCCTCCAGCTCCCCCTGAAGGGTGGCCAGGCTCATCTCCTTGGCTGACACGGACTAAACATCACTATGGCATACAGACCCTACCTCAAGCCGATGGAACTGGTAGATGAACCGCTTCTCCAAGTCCGCCTTCTTCTTCTTGCCTTCCTTCTTGCTCCGGTGCGCCTTCTCTTGAAAGAGCGCCACTCGCTCCCTTGCCTTCCTCATCAAGGCATACAGCCGAAGAATCCGATTGGGATTCCCCAGCTGCCTCAACGAGACGAAGCGATGGTAGAAGGGTGGGCTGAACACCTCTTCGTCCATCAGGATCAGAGTAGTTACCTTTCCTAACTATGAAACAACCACAGAATCACAACCTTCGGAACCATACCAGTGATACTGGAGGAGGAATGAATTGCCGCACGGCTTTGGGCAAATCATCGTCTTCATGACGTATCTTCCCCCATCGATCGTCGAATCCTTCGTCTGGACCGATGATCGAGCGATGCCCATGTTTTCAAGGAAAGCATACACCTCCTCTTCGGAAGTGAACCAGCAATTCCTATTGACATCCCTTGGGCTGCCAAACAGAGTGATCATCTCCAACTCCTCTGCACTGTTGCCACTGCCTATACAATCAGAGTACTTGCACATTAGCATACAAAACTGTCTCGTCTTTCTAGCCATAGGTTATTCTGGAGGGTAAACCAAAAATACCGCGGTATTCCGTTGCATTTCAGATTCTCCCAGCAAATGCCCACTGAGAACTTGGTATTTGCAAATGATGAACAGATAAGGCAGATCCTCGCTGCCTTGGAGGGCATAACCTATCTTAGCACATTAACCCCCGAGAGGGCTCGGACCCTTCTTCCTACTGACAAAGAAGCTCAAGATATGAAGCAGACCCACTACAAGGTGATGGGCTTGACTTTTGAGCAACATTTCCATCAGGACGGGAAAACACCAAAGGACAATGCTTTAAAATCAAAGGGTAGGGCTAATTGTCTATAATTATGCATAGGCTTTAGAAGAATGGTCTCATGGTTCAATTATTACTATAAGGGTCACTACGGCAATTTTGAGGCAGTGAGGGGTGGGATGAAACGTCAATGCTATGACTCTGAGGGCAAGTTGTGTGATATGGCGGGAATTAAGGTCCTTCCTAAGATCATTTGTGAGTACGACCCGCCGAGAGTGACCAACTTGAAGAGGCACATGTCACCACGAGAGTTTGATGACAGGGTGAAGAGATTGAAGACAGATGTGGAGGAGCTGGAGAAGAGCAGCCTCGAGGACGCTGAGGAGGATGTCAGGATCAGCCGCCTGTCCCCGGAAGGAATGCAGCGGGAAGCCATTGAAGCGATGGAGGCAATCACCAACAGGCAGGCCAATTTCAGCCTCCTCCCGCCCGAGTACCGCGTCACGATCCTCAAGGCGCTCAAGAGGGCTGCAGATTTCCTGAAGATGGACAGGAACCCCAACGAAGGCGCGTAGTGACTGTGTTGGTGATGTGTGTTTCTTGTAACAAAGCACTACCAACGCTTAGGTGCGACATTGAGTGAATGTGCAATGCTACCGCTAAGAAGCATGGTAACGAGCACAAGAAGGGGTACACGTGCATTAGCAACAACAATGACTTGGGTGTGCAACCACTCTAGTAGCAACATGTCCCTGTACAGGGGGCACCCAACGTAGAACTACATAGCCTAGCATGGATCCATGGCAAACCATGTTGGGCAACCTATACCAGCGTGGGTCACCATAGGTCCATGTTGCCCAGTGTAGTCACATGTAGCGAAGTGTAGCCACACGTATCCATAGGAAGAACCATGTGGGTTCACATGAACCCATGTAGGGGGACGTTGACCCACGTGGGTCAACGCATTGCCCAACGTGGGCCAACGTGTACCCACATTTTTCGTCCAAATTCGCCGTTCTCGACAAGTACAAGGCTCCGCAAAGCGCCCCTATAGTATGTTGTTTGTTATAACAAGACATGAACAGAGGGCACATCAGAAAGACCTAGCTCGAAGTTGACCTTGAGGCGTTTCCACAATTCCCTCA
>JBBPEF010000004.1:0-22395 GCA_039096365.1 Blastocystis sp. JDR
AACCTCTAAACCACCTGCCATCCCATCACGCATCCATAACTATCCTCTCGAATCCATTCTGCAATAACCCTCACTCGAATGCACTCCACACGCACCCTATTCCACTCGCATCCATCCCAAACGCTCTACCATCTCATTTCCTCTCCATACAAACCCATATCCCAAATCGCGTTCTCTCATCACCATAGGCATGGAGACAAACTATCGCCAATTTCAATCTTCTCCCCATATACTTCAATACCCATCTACAATCCATCCCGCATACTCCTGCCCTCCATACCCTTCTCGAACCGCAACAATCCACTCTTCAACCCAGCCACTCTTCCATTCCATCCTCCATCCTCTTCTCATCCACTCTACAATTCCACTCACACAAACACACCTACTCCCCAATTACCGACTCTACACGCCTTTTCTACATTCCATCCAATTCACACCACCTTCTCTTCATCCATTCAACACTCCGCTTCACATACACCAACGCAGTCTCTCCATTCGCTCTTCACCTGCATCCAGTCCCTTTCCTAACCGCCATCCATCTATTCACTCAACAAACAATCCAATGCACCTACTAGCCATCCTTTTCAAATACCCTTATGAAGGCCTTCAACACTTTTCCCCCTATGCCAAACTCATTTTTCATCAACAACCCATTTTCGAACCACAACCTGGCCACACTCCAACCATTCCATACACGGCCTCTTACCCCTCCTTCTTCTCTCCATTCACACAATCACTCAAATCCACACACCACTCCTCCACTCTTCTTCTCACATCCTCTGCTCTCCATCAACACACTTTCAACCGCCATAGGCTCATTCTCGTTTTCAACAAACAACCCAATTCTATGCTCATTCACATCCTCCATCCCCTCCACATCCATTCCACCCTTCACATGCAACACTTGCTCATTCCAGTCATCAACGAATTCCAGCACATAACCCAATGCACTGGCATCGTCTCAGTCCTCCAAGTCCATCCCCAATACCATCCCTTCCCAAAACACTCCCATCACGATCACGGTCAGGAGGAGGCATTGGACACTCTCCCACTCCCAATCGATAGAAGAAGGAATATAGAATCGAATGGGCCAAAGTGTCCAAAACGCGTTTCCATGAATGTACATGTGCCATTTTGCGATTCTGGCCATTCTGGGCTTTTCACACCATCATCATGGGGAACAGCAAAGACGCCCGTACAACACACTCTGAGCGCTATACGACCCCTCCTCGTCGACATTCCATGAGGCAGGCTCTCCATCTCGTCTTCATAGCAGATGCACTCTCCACGTTGTCTTCGCAGTGCATGTACACTCTAGAGAGCAGTTGACGAGCAGATGCACTCTCCATCTCGTCTTCATGGCATATGCACGTCGTCTCCACACAACACACTCTCTCCACATAACAACACACGAAGCAGTCAGCACGGCATGACACGCACTCATGAGCTGGAAGAGAGCAACACCCAGGAGTCACTCATGGACACCAATCTCGCACGGAGGAGAGGATACAGCAGCACGGATGGAGATAGCATAGCGAACAGCACTCTGGATTCACCCTCCACTCCATCCATACCAGTGAAATCGGCAATCACTCCCTCCTTCTCATAACAATCGCACAGAACGCACCGAATCAACCCTTCCTTCAACACGGAACAGCAGCAGAGACATACCCGTATCCCTTCCACAACACACCCTTCAAACAGATCATAGAACACGCGGTGCAGCAAGCAGGACAGTCCTGTATTCAACACGATATCGATGGCCACAGAACAGAGAAGATCAACACCAACACCGATTCATGTCCTCAGGAATAGCCTAAACAACTCCTTCCACCCTAATATTCACAACCACCAGCACACAATCGACCCTTCTCTACACAACCCTGCATTCACATCCAACCATCCTCAAAATACGCACAACCTCATTCTCACACATACACCATTCCAACAATTCAAAATCAGCAACATTGGACACAACTCGGAATAGACGAGTGAAAACGAGAGTCTCTTTCCCCCATCCCAAAATCGATTTCTTCATCCTCACACTTTTCTCTCGTTTCATCACCAAATCATTTCATATCCCACACCCATTCCATGGATAGAATGAAAGGGTGGGTATAGGGAGTGAGTTGGGATGGAGGAATGGAAAGTGGTACTGAATCGAGTGTACTCTCACACACAGCATAGAATAGATAGAATGAGCAGAGGAGGGGTTGCATTGGCTAATCAGCGCTATGGCGAAGATGAGAATAGAATGAGAGAGAGGAAGGAATGAGATAGAGAATGGTAAAAGGAGAGATTGAGATAGTGTGTGTGTGTGGAGAAAGAGCGTGAAGAAGAGGAGCGAGAATCGATCGAAGGATTTGCCCCTGTTCAGAATCGCGTTTGAGGTGACCTCTCCGTTTTCGCTGTAATACACTCCACTGAGTTTGTGTGAGTGATAGAGTGTGTTAGTGATAGAATTGGCGTAGATCCTGTGATGAAGGGGTGAGTGTGATTGTGTGAGAAACAAAGAATGGGGAAGGAAAGGAAACCAACGATAACGGAATGAGAGGCATGGGGCTCGTTGTGGAGTCAAAATGGGAATGCACAGACGGCGCCTGAAACCGGCTCTAGAAACAGCACCACCCTACTATCAGAATGAAGTAGGGAATAGACCAAGGGGCCATAGGGTTCCATTCGCAAGAGAGCAGGCAAACTGCAATGGCCCTCATAGACGCGAAAAAACTGTTGTCCAGAAGCCAGATGAGAGGAAGGGATACGTCTGCTCCGCTTCATCAGTGATTCAGTTTCTCGGATACCCTTGCGGATGGAAGCAATTTGTGCAAAGGCGTCTTGACACCAGTTTCGCGGATAGAATCTGTTTGCTTGTCCATCCCAGAATGAAGTCCCACAAGAGCACCCTTTCTGGGTATTCGATGACGACCGATAGAACCCATTCCAATCCTCGTTTCGGTCCCAAAGGCTGGCAGGAATGAATCTGCGTTCTAGGCGTTGTTTCTCCATTTCATTGCTTCATTCTGGTTGGGAATGCAGAGCGCATCACACATTCAGTCTTCTTCCAAGATTCCGTTAAGGACATTCCAGTATCGAGTTCGTTGACTGAACTGATTCACTCGCTTGTTTCAGTTGTTTCGTCTAACTCATAATTTTTCTTATTTTGCTTTCCTACATCCAAAGCAAAGATGTTTGCGAGAATTCGCAATTTCTTCCGAGGCCTGAAGAGAAACCATGAGGTGAGGAACAGAGCATCTGCTGAAGAGTAGTCCATATCGGATAGCGGCTCTCAGCTTCCGAAACAACCGGAATCTGATGCAACCGAAAAGGGCCCGATTTCGTCAATGGAGATTGAGGAGGGTGCATCGTACCAAAACGCGATGGACGTGTATGGGGTGATGAGTGACTGATAATAGTAGGGAGTTATCCGAGTCTGCGATGATGGAGGAGGAATCCACGGAGGAATCCACGGAGGAATCCACGGAGGAATCCACGGAGGAGGACATGGACGGAGTCTCCGTTGCGGATGAGGTGTATATGATGGAGGATGGTAGAGATGAGGCTGTTCGATCACAAATAGAGGACATGGTGATTGACCTGGCTAGTGCTCCAGACACAGAGAACGAGCAGGAGGAATTTCACGTAACGCGGTACGGAAGGAAGACCCGTGCCGTCAGTACGGAAGTGTCCATGTCCGTGGAGATGGATGACGAGGACATGGAATGGGAAGAGGAAGATGAGACTACTTCAACCCCTACAACGGAGGACTCTGACTCGCTTGAGTATGAGGTGATTCCGATTCCCTCCTTCCCACTTCCAGCTGCTGCATCTGCCACCTCTCCCACTCCATCCACTGCCTCTCCAACTCCATCTGCTGCCTCTCCCACTGCCTCTGCTGCTGCCTCTCCCACCACTTCTCCCACCACTTCTCCAACTCCATCTACTGCCTCTCCCACTGCCTCTGCTGCTGCCTCTCCCACCACTTCTCCAACTCCCATCGCGAACCCAGTGACTCCCACCCCATGGCCTGTCAATGCAAACTACCCGAATGCGGAAATACGCATCTACAACTACAACCAGGCAAGCGAGAAGAGACTCAGAGAAAGGCTGAAGCAAGCGGCGAAGATGGAGGGTGTGCAGCTGACGGATATCTTCATCACAAAGATGCACAAGCTCGGCAGAAACTCCTCCTGGCGTGTTAGACATCACGGTCTACTCTGCCAGAAGATCGCACCGGCTTTGAAGGCCATCCTTGCACAGGAGCATGCTCGAGTGGCCCTTCTGAAGTACCACCCGAAGCATAAGGCGCCTCCAATCAGGACGAGTGTGCACTGTGATTGGTGCTGGTCCATTGGCACCCGAAATGGGAACCCTGAATGTTTCCACCACCACGGATAAGGAGTGCGACATTCAAGATCTCTGCGAGCTACTCCACTTGGATGTCTTGGCCCTACAGGAGACGCAGCGCGTTTTCGATAGCCCTCCCTTCAACATCGCCGGCTACTACGTGATGGAACTCCGCCCTCCGCTCCTCTCTACCGGAATGCGCGGATGTGCCGTGTTAGTGAAGCGAGGACTTCAATGCTACATCCTATCGGGCTCCACGAACAACATCATCTGGGTGAAGGTTGCCCAGAATGGCGTGCATATCATCATCTGCGCCGTCTACATCCCGACGGAGGGTGCGGATTTACGTGAGAATCAGCTGAGTCACCTGGCAAAGGCTCTGCATAACCGCCTGCGCAAATACCCAAACGACCCGCTGATCGTGCTGGGCGACTTCAATCACACCCCTGCCCAGCTGAAGACCTTTCTGGAGACGAATGACATCCCGCTGGACATACTGCCCCTCGAAGGCGTGGCAGAGACATTCCAGGCCGGGACGGTCATCGACTACATTCTCGTGAATCCCTCCAGCACCCTCAAGAAGACCGCCTGCGTCGCCCATCACCAGAAGGAGATGATCATCTCGGACCATTACATTGTCACGACGGTCCTGAAGCAGGAGCGCACCAGAGCGAGTAAGGCGATCGAGAAGGTGCAGCGACATCGTCTCCTTCACGGGTTCCAGAAAGTGGCCCGTTCGCCCATTTTCGATGCGGGGAGAAATCCGGAGTTGGAAGGGCGGAAGAGTGAGGATGCTGTGCAGCAGTTCGTGAAGGCGTTGTGGGATCTGCTGAAGAGGAAGCATTTCGTTGCAGCACTAAAACCTAAGAAGCGGGGCTTGCACCTGAACGGTCACGAATCGCGAGTCATTCGTAAGAAGAACAGAATCCTGGCAGATAGACGAGAGGAGAGGAAGACGGGCATTCGCCGTAATCTCACTCTGAAGGAAATGGAGGATGAAACCAAATTGATCCGATTGGCCAGATCGATTGTGAGGAAACATCGACTGGATGAAGACGTGAACTTCTCCAAGAAGTGCTGCCAGCTGCTGATGCGGAAGAGAATGAAGGACTTCTGGGTGGTGGCGAACAACCGTATTGACGCGGAGGCAAAGAGGATCCTATGCGCTTCAGGTCGCGTCACGGGGATGCTCAAGGACGAGGAAGGAAATGTCATAACGGATGAGACTCTTCTCTGCGAAAAGTGGGCTGCGTACTTTGAGAAATTGTATTGCGCCGGTGATGGACACAGCCAGAACGCCACGTACTGGGCGGACAAAGCAGTGAACAAGCCCAAAGGCGAGGTGGAGTACGACAAGGAAGTGTGGGACGCGGACATTTCAGCCCAGGAAGTGATCTACGCCATCCATGCAATGAAGAACGGCAAGAGTGCGGGAAATGACAACATCCCTGTGGAAGTGTACAAGGCCATCGTGAGAGATGCCCGAAAGGAGGGTGGTGGTGTGGAGCTGTTCCACCGCTTGGTGGACGCGGTGAACACTCTGTTCAATGGATTCATACCCTCGTCAATGATGATCTCCGTCGTGGTTCCAATCTTCAAGAAGGGTGATTCGGGTGATCCGGCAAACTACAGAGGCATTAGTCTCATGAATGTACTGCTGAAGATTGTGTGCTCCGTTGTGGCACAGAGACTGCAAAACACACTGGATGGTCAGCTGACAGATGCGCAGGCGGGTTTCCGTCCTGGGATGCAGTGTGCAGGACATGTCCTCGCCCTGATCGAAATCATCCAGAGATGGAAGTTTGAGCGTAAAGAAGCGTACAACCCTGCCCAAGCTGTGCAAGCTGTGCAATCTGTGGAATCTGAGAGAGGTGTGGATGGGAGGATGGAGAGAGGTGCGGATGGGAGGATGGAGAGAGGTGCGGATGGGAGGATGGAGAGAGGTGTGGATGGGAGGATGGAGAGAAGTGCGTATGAACAGACACAGAGAAGTGCGTATGAACGGACACAGAGAACAATGGATGAACAGAGAATGAGAGAGGTGGACCCATCGATAGCATTCGAGATGGACTTGCTATTCAACAGACTGATGGAGTCGATGAGTGAAAGTGAAAAGGAGAAATACAAGAAGGGGCCGTATGCCTGCTTCATCGACTTTCAGAAGGCCTACGACACTGTCCCCCATCAGGCATTGCTGCATAAGCTGCGTGCGTACGGCATTACGGGCCGGGTCTATCACTTCATCAAGACTCTGTACAGTCATTCCACGATGCAAGTGAGGATAAACGGCGTGTACTCGAGAGAGTTCCCTCTCCAGCGCGGCCTGCGTCAGGGATGCCCGCTGAGCCCAATTCTGTTTTCCCTGTTCATCAACGACATTCTGCCAGAAGCGCCATGTAGACCAGACCGGTGGTGGCCGAAGGTCGACTGTCTGCTCTATGCCGATGATGTGTGCCTCTTTGCGCCGAGTGAGCTGCAGCTCCGGTCCCTGATGGCGCAGGTCTCCGAGTGGGCAGACACGTGGGAGATGACCATTGGTCAGAGCAAGTGCGGAGTGATGAAGTTCACCCCGAAGGGGAAAGAAGAGCTGGAGAGAAGAATCCGAGCAACAGGAGAGAAGTGGCTGCTGCAAGGCAAGGAAATCAGCCCTGTCGAAGAGTACAAGTACCTCGGACTGGTGATCACCCAGGACCTGAACTTGCGCAGAATGGTCGAAGCGCGTGTTCAAGTCGCCAAAACGAAACTAAACTTCATGGCTCGCTTCCTGACCAACTTCTGCATTCCCGCCCCCATCCGAGTGCACGTCTTGAAGGCAGTGTTCATGCCCCTCCTCAGCTACGGTGCAGAAGTGTGGGCCGTCTCCCGGGAGAATGAAGGCCTCGTGGAGAGCATTCTGTACAGGGCGATGAGCTACATCATCCAGTCGTACTCCAAGCTGAAGATGGGCAAGTACGTTGCCTACTTTGAGTTGGACATCGTTCCCCTTCACATGCAACTGATGAAGAAGAGACTGTCGGTTGCCTACAAGGGGAAGGAGATGTCTGCGGTACTGGCTCACCTGATGAGCACGGAACCCTTCTTCAGCACGACCCAGACTCCGATCCTGAAGACGATACGGACCCAGGGGAACACGCTGTGGACGAAGAAGCTCAGCAAGGACGACGAGTACAAGGATAACCTCAAGCGACTGCAGTTCACCCTGCGGAATGTCTTCTGCAACAGCAACAGTGCGGAAGGATACTACTTCTCGTGGTACTGCGCCAATGAGCAGCAACTCGACATGATCTGGCCAGGACTGTGGAGGGACGCGAAGAGTGAAATGGAAAAGGCATCCTCCTGCACGCTGTACCTGAAGGAGGGCCTACTGTGGAGACGTTCCTTCATGGACATGTGGTACGTCAACCCCCAGCTGGGGAGGGGGTTCCAGCAGCTGCTGCAAATACGCACCCACATGTGGGAGATCGTTCAGGCGGTCAAGGTAGCCAAGGGGAAAAGGAGAAGGGAGGAGGTGTGTCCCTGCTGCATGGAGAAGGTGAAGGAGACGCCCTACCACCACATCGCGGAATGCTCCGCCTTTGAGAATGAGCGGCGTTTCATGATCAGGACGTTCCTCCATTCCAGAGGTACCATCAACGACATATGGGACACGCTGGAGTTGGTGCTGGGGAGGATTCGCCCCAACACAGAGACGAGTGACGAAGTGCTTCTGGACAGCGTTTTCACTCCTCGCAACAAGCGGATTGCCACCGAGTTTGCCCCCTCCGGACTTACCAGCGACATGCAACGAGCCGCCCTGATCAACGCGTGTCAACGAGCAGACTCCACCACGACTAGATGGAATGTGATTCCCGACATGAAGAAGAATGCTGCCCGCATGGCGAATCAGGAAGCCGCCCGCCTTCTCAGAGAGGATGCTACAGCAACTGTGAATCAGAGCGTCACAAGAACCGCGAATGTGAACGCCACAAGAACCGCGAATCAGGGTGCTACAAGAACCGCGAACAAACCTGTTACCGTCTCCGTCTCCTTCCAGCCACCCCCCATTCCCCGCAGGAGCCACCAACCCAGCTCACTCGATGAGAAGCAGGAAGACGACTTGCTCTTAGATTACCAGATATCCCTGGAAGGCGCGTACGTGTTGGCAGTGTACCTGAATAGCACATATCAGAAGCGGCAGAAGCTGATTAGCAAGTATGAAGCATCTCTTGCTCCTTCTCCTGTTTGTTTCACCACAACTCGGCCTCGACATAAAGGACCCTTCAGTTCTTCAACCAGGATAGTCATTCGGGAATTCCACCCGCATTTGATTTCTGCACTGCCTTTCGAACTCCCAAACAGGAGAATTGACGTGCCCAAATCAATAGCAACGGACAGTGCTTGCATGCCAATGATCTGCACTCTCCCCATAGCTATGCACAGCAAACCACGTGAAAATGGGTACTATCATCGCAGAGAGTGAACAAAACGCAAAGCGGGATGGACAGGATGTCCTTGCCTCCCAACAACCCTGAGGATAGTGTAATGACAACAAGAAGGACGGAAAAAGCGAAAACGGAAAAGGAAAGAAGGGAAAGCAGACATGCAGGAACGAATGGCAATGCACACGGTTGGACGATGCACAGACCCGTTCTACTCTATTCTGGGAGAGAGTAGTCACGCATTTCGCAAGCCATGACATGCTAATGGGAATGAGTGACAGAAGGACTACCATGGCGAGTAGTAAGTGCAATGCGATGAGAGCAATACAAAGGAATGGATTTGGAGAAGGGAATCGTAGATAACGGAAACTGAAAAGTGGAAGGCGATGAATGAATACTGGATAGTGATAAATGAAAAGTGGAAGGCGATAAATGAATGGGGAAGAGTGCCGTTGTTCATAAAATCTTTCACCAAATGAAGATCCTAGCTCAGAATGAAGAGAAGAAGGAGGATAGAAGAAGAAGGATCGCAAAGGAGAGTAAATCACGAAATGCAGATCAGAAGTGGAGAAGGACCCAAGGAAGGTAGGAAGAGAATGAGGAGTAGGGAACGAAGTAAAGAGTGGGCGAAAGCCAAAAACCCGTCATGGCAAAGAAAGAATGGGGGAGAGAAAGGAAGTGCATGACGTGAAGAGGAGGGATGGAGGCGCCCTCACGAAGTGAGGAGAAAACCCCCGAAGCCGAGGAAGGGAAGGAGGAGCACGATCCCGGGAAGTGTGAATCGGACCTGACCCACGGCAAGTCATGAAGAGCCGGGAGACGGCAAGGGTGAACTGGCCGACCGGAGAAGTGTGGGAGGGAGGCCAAGAAAGACGATCCCAGAAGGGACCCAGAAGGGACCCAGAAGGGACCCAGAAGGGACCCAGAAGGGACCCAGAAGGGACCCAGAAAGGACCCAGAAAGGGACCCAGAAGGAAGCGCGGAAACGAACCCGAGGAGCGGAACTCGTAAAGAAGGAAACCCTCGGGGGAGGCCAAGCGACCGGAGGGAATGGCGCGGGACAGGCCCGAGAGAGGTCTGCCGAGACCGGCGAGGCGACGAGGACAGGACGGAACCAGGCGATCTCGAGAAGCCTGGGGAAGGCCAAGGAGGAGAAGGGAGCCTCGAAGACGAGGAGGGGAAGTGGACGAGCGAAGCGGACCCAGAGGCGGAAGCCGACGAGCGGAAGCCAGGAGGCGGAAACCGAAGGGAGGCGCGGGCGAGACACCCCGAACGGTTGTCGGAAGAGTCAACTGAAGCCGAGAGGAGGAAAGCTGGCTGACAGTGAGTAGCCCTGGAGGCGGAAGAAGACAGACGGGACGACCGTGGTGGAAGGCTGTTGGGGAGAGAGTCCCTCGACAGTTCGGAAGCCGAAGGACCGGGAAGGGAAACGGACGACGGACGACCGACAAGACAACCGACGACCAGCGACTGACGGACGACGACAACGACCAACGGCCGACAACCGACAACCGACCGGACGACGGACGACAAGACGACCAACGGCAACGACCAACGGCAACGACCAACGGCAAGACGACCGACGACCGACGGCAACACCGAATCAACGACCGACGACAAGACGACCGACGACCGAACCGACGACCAACGAGACGAGTGAAAAACAAACATAACCCAAGAACAAGCATTCCGAGCGGAGGCTACCGAGCAATCGGACCGACGGGAGGAATTACTGTCTCTGAAAGGAGGCATACGAGCCCAGAAGTCGGACATGGCGAGGGCGTTAAAGCAAGCGGGGTCCACCCCAAAAGAGGGCGGGCAGTACGTAAACGTTTTGTTTTGTTTTGTTTTTGTTTTTAAGGAGCCGAAGGAGCCGAAGGAGCCGAAGGAGCCGAAGGAGCCGAAGGAGCCGAAGGAGCCGAAGGGCGAGCCGCGAGCACAGCCTATGGAGCAAGTACCTGTACACGCGAGGGCACGTCGAGGACGAGCCGAAGAAGCCGAAGAAGCCGAAGGAGCCGAAGGAGGCGAAGGAGACGAAGGAGACGCAGAATCACACTACACAATGGCCGATAGTGTTTGTGCCGGAGGGACAGTGGAGAGGACGCGGCGGACCGCCAGACCGAGGACGGCGGGGACAGCGTGTTCTTCGTGTCAGTGGGTGTCCCGAGGGATTTCTCGCTTGAGGCGTCAAAGGCGCCCGTTCTTTTTCACCAGAAATGGTGTTTTTTGGGATGCCTGTTGGTCTTGGCTTGGGGCGAGACCACGAACCGCACTATGGCAGACGGGAGGGAATGGTACTCATGCCGTACGATCCGCTGTGGGTCGGGCAGTTGGCAGGACTGCGGGGCAGGACTGTGGAACCGGCGGCAGGCCCACGGGGTACTCGCTGTCACAGGCAGTATTCCTTTAGGCGGCAGCCCGAGGTTGCTCAGCGCGACAAGGGCGTTACTACCCAAACGTGTTTTTTACCTCGAGGGAGGAGGGCGCAAGCCCGATCAGTGGGAGAGGGCGCGAGCCCGTGTCAGGCAAACTTGGGGGTTTTTCATGGACGTTTACTCAGGAGAGGCGTACGGGCGAAGGGTGCGGGCCCTTCAGGGAGAAACAAGCCTGCAGGTTTTCCGTTAACATTTTGTTTGTTTGTTTGTTTGTTTTTGTCCATGACATGTCACATGACATGTCCATGACATGTCCATGACATGTCCATGACACTTGCAACACGATGAGAGATCACTTAAGAATGGCATGACTCCGAATCAAGGCAAAATGCACATAACTGAGAAAGATACGCTCAAGATACGCCTCGATTTCTGACACAACCAACCATGCAACATTGTGTTGCACATGTGCGTTCAAGAGTACTCCCTTAGGAGAGTAAGTGGGTGGAAGGGCGAAGCAGAAACACAAAGGAACACAAGGAACACAATTGGAAACACATCCTTTTTCACCTCCTCAGCCCTCCTTATGAGTCCCAAACAGGTCCGTTGGAAGTGAAATGATGTCAGCTAACATCACCCTCCATATGGCTTCATGGCGACTCGCGATGGCCGAAATCGTGATCTGCGATTACCCCCATCTCTCAAAACTAAGTAGAGAATTGAAAAGATCTCAAAAGGCCGCATCTGAAAATGGTGCATATGTCGGGGTTTCGCCAAACACGAAGCCAAACCCAGTTCGCAAAGTAGCAAATCAAGCAAAGTGACGAACTGTAGGAGTCTAGGTAGTTACCAACGAACCTTCAACTTGTCAAATAGGTTGGACACTTCCCATGACTTGGCTATTGGAGGGTGTAGAGTTGTAGCACTAGGTAGGGGGTGGTTGGGGCTGAAAGGGGGTGAGGATCGAAAGTGAAAGTCGAGACATGCTGTGCATCATGCAATCGCGACTTCCACCGATCCCTTAAAAGTGATGTTGGTTGGAAAGGGCTCAAAGAGGAGAATTGAATGGTGTGTGTTTGGGGCGAATTGCATGGCGTGATACAACATACAGAACGACCTCATGGAAGTTTATGAAGATGGACACTGCTCTGAGAAGTAGTCCTCCCACGCACCGATGATGCCTAGAAGTGAAAGAGTGGATCATAATGCACAATCGGTGGTTATGCTGTCAACATTATAGAAGCAGTTGTTCTTATTGAGTGTCACAGTAGTGAGCTGAGGAATATCTACAGATTACGATAATCTGGAATTACCACTTTGAAGCGTGACTGAACGGGGATACTGGAGAACACCGTAAGCGTCCGTTTCCGTGAGTATTGAAGTGAGTTTGGGTAAGTCTGATGATTAGTCCACAGCAGGAAAAAAACCTCGCATGATGAATTCGGTTGAATCAGGACTATCGAACCGGAAGGCACTGTCACCAAGTTGGATGGTGGTCAGTTCAGGCAAGTCTAGTCATCATCCTCACACCAATCCAGCCACTCTCAAACACTACACGAGAACAATAATGGAACGCATATCTGCCAAACAGAAGGGATTTCAACTTCGGCATATCTATTCATCATTTCGTTTCATCAGAACAACTCTTCAATTCCAATGACGCGTAGTGGAAGAAACTGCTCAATTCACTCAATCTTCCCATTTCAATCACCTCCAGACTGTCAACACCCTCAATCTCACACACAGAATAATCCATGAATGATTGCGAGCCAATTCTCAATTCTCTCAGCTTGTCACAATCCTTCAAGTAGAAGTGACGATTTGAAGCGTCACCAAGGCGTTCATCATTGATATAGCGGAACTTTTCCTTTGTGAAGCAATTCTCTCCAATCACCACTCTCTCCAACTCGGGTAAACCAATCATATGCACTTCATTAACATAACTGAAACTGTAGTCACCCACTTCAAACACTTTCAGATTCACAAAGCGAGTCAGGTTCAATACAGTGAAGGATCGATCATTACAAGCATTGTTGTCCACAATAATCGATTCCACAGAGGAATCCAATGCATTCAACTCTTCGATAGAATGAACAGTGGCATTCGGGTTGGAGACGAGTGATGGAAGAGTAGCCAGCACTCCAGCATCTATTCATCACTCCGCTTCCTATGAAACACTGTTGATATGCACTTCATTTCTGTACTCGAATGCACGTGGAAGATCAACAGTGGTGAGAGAAGGCATGTCTAATCATGATTGCGAGGAATAGCAATGACTCTCTAGGGTAACAATGCGAGGAGAGGAGAAAGAAGAACGAAGAAAATAATCATTGGGAATACCCAGTGAAACAAGTGTTGTGAGCTTTGGTATATCTACGACTTACAGAGTCAAAGCACAGGAACTTCGCATGATGAGTTCGGTTGAATTCATGTAGTGATCAAATGCCAGTGTGCCGTATCCAAGTTGAATGGAAGTCAATTCAGGCATATCTATTCATCATTCTCCTCTCAATCCAGTTGCTTTCAAACACTACACGAGGACAATTGTAGAACATGTCATGACCAATTGCAATGGATCTGATCTTCGGTAAGTCTATTCGTCATTTCATTTCGTAAGGACAACTCTTCAATTCCAGGGAAGCATAACAGAAACTATCACTCCACCATCTAAACTTTCCCATTTCAACCACTTCCAGATGAGCATCGTCCTCAATGGTACAGGAGACATAATTGATGAAGGAAGATTCACCAATCCGCAATTCTCTCAGATTGTCACAATCCTTCAAGTAGAATTCACCGCTAGGATAATCATAGAAGTAGATCTTGTATTGTGAAAAGCTCTTTTCGCCAATCACCACTCTCTCCAACTCGGGTAAACCAATCATATGCACTTCATTAACATAACTGAAACTGTAGTCACCCACTTCAAACACTTTCAGATTCACAAAGCGAGTCAGATTCAATACAGTGAAGGATCGATCATTACAAGCATTGTTGTCCACAATAATCGATTCCACAGAGGAATCCAATGCATTGAACTCTTCGACAGAATGAACAGTGGCATTCGGGTTGGAAATGAAGGTAGGCAGATTGGCTAAGGCTCCAGCATCTATTCGTCACTTCACTTCCTATGAAACACTATTGATATGCACTTCATTTCTGTACTCAAATGCACGTGGAAGATAGACTGTGGTGAGAGAAGGCATGTCTAATCATTGATAGAGTGCGTTAATGCCAACTGTCAAAAGTGAGAATGACGGGACACATGAATGGACTCTCCTGACCTTCCGTTATGAGGGATGCGAGCTTAGGCAGATCTACTTGTCATACGGAGTCCATGTTATTCACTTCGCATGATTAATTCCGATGATTGGTGTATACTCATTTCAATTGCACTTTCACCAAGTAGAATGGAAATCAATTCAGGCAAGTCTACTCATCACTTTATCTTCATACCATTCACTCTCAAACACGGCACGAGAACATGAAGTGAATGCACCACCACCAAACACCAGCGTTCCCAGCTTCGGTAAGTCTATGCATCATTCTTCCTTTTCTCATTCACTCTTCAGTTCCAGGGAAGCATCATCGTAATTGGAACCATAAGAATGCATATATCCAATCTGAATCACCTCCAGAGACGGCAGATTCTCAAACTCAGTAAAGTTCCATTTCCTAAACGAGCCAGGACCGACTCTCAATTCCTTCAAACTGCTGCAATTCTTCACCGAGAAGGAGTAATCTGCCTCTTCATAGCTGTTGAAACTATTCATTCCAATCCTGATGGTATCCAGATTGTCCATTTCAACCACATTCATTGTCGTTACATACCTGAAACAGTTATCTCCCACGATCAGAGACGTGAGGTTTTCAAAGCGAGACAAGTCCAATTCCGTGGCACCATCATCATTATTGCAACTTCCATCCGCTACAATAATCGTTTCTGTAGCGGCATCCAAGGCATTCAGTTCGTCCCAAGAATGAACATTGGCAGTCCGAGACGAAGAAGCAATGTTAGGATGAGTCGCCAATTCACCAATGTCTATTCATTCAAACATGATAGAAGGAATACCATTGTAGTGCAAATCATCGTTGTATTGAAACGCATTCTCCGGCAGAGCAACTGTGGTGAGGGACGGCATGTCTGTTCGTCAACAAAAGAAGCAGGTAACCACTCTTAAGAATGATGTGACGTGGATTCACAAAGGCCGTGGGGTGCTCTCCAACAGCAGTGATGTTGACCAAACAAGGTAAGTCTATTCAGTGATCACAGTTAAAAGAAGTAACAGTCCATAATTAGCAGAGACTGCTCATAGTCATTATCGAACTGCAGCGCATTCTCTCCCAACTGAATCGATTCCAAATCATTCACACCTAGGACTCAACAACAGCGACTCGAATCCACCATCAAAGAAGGCATACTTCGAGTACATGAACGACTTGTTGCCAATTGCAACACTCTTCAAGTTGTTGAGATCTTAGGATGAAACAGATGTCATAGCCAGACTTGTGAGCTTCAGAGACCCGTACTGGAAGTTGAAGCTGTCCTCATTCACGTTACCAATCTCAAGCACTTCCAATGCATCCGCATAGGTAATATCGCAAAGAGAGTAGTTGGAGAAGGAATAACGACCAATTCTCAGTTCCACAAGACTATTGAGGTAATCAATACGCAGTACATTGTCCGGATTGCTGTTGCCTCCCATGAAACTGTTCATTCCAATTGTGATACTCTCCAATAATGAGTTCGAACTTGAGAAATCCACACTCTCCGACTTGGCGAAGCAGTTGTTACCAACCCTCAGTCTCTTCAGATTGGTGTACTCTCTCAAATCCAAGCCATCTTCTTCCTCGTTACAAGAGTTATCGGGAATGACGATCTCTGTTGCGTTCAGTGGGATGCCAGTGCTCCAACAGCCATTCACGTTAGGAGTGGAAGGGGATTGAGTGGGTCTGGTGGTTGGCTGATGAGTTGGAGTGATCGAAGGAGAGATGGTCGTGGGGAAGAGAGTGGGAGTCCTTGTTGTAGGTACAAAAGGAGTTACCGTGGTAGGAGAAGCAATTGTTGGAGTAGGAGTTGGGGTTGGAGTAGGAGTTGGCGTTGGAGTAGGAGTAGGAGTAGGAGTAGGTTGGAAGGTGGGTGATTCTGTAGGAACATGTGTGGGTTGAATAGCGAAAGCATAAGCCGCAATTCCACCGAAATTGGTATTCGTCTCATTGTCGCGCATCGGCACCTTCACGTTCACGCTCTCACAAGGCGAAGGCGTTCCTTCCACCACCCAGTACCCATCCACCTCTTCCGTCGTCTTCACATAACCCGTCACCAACCCATACAACGAAGGATGAAACACAGTGCCGCTCAGCGTCACATTTTCCTCGCGCATGTCCTTCACGAAGCGAAGTCGATTCAGGTCGATGGAGAGAAGAGTCAGCACAGGATTGCCTTCGCCGATCAGATTCATCAAACCACCACGATTCGGTCCTTCCGCCTTCAACACCTTGAAGGTGAAACGCTTGGATTGGGGAATGGAACACAGATCGCCTCTTTCCTCCAACACACGATTCGCCTCAGTCTCGCTCACCAAGCCCATCTTCTTCAAGCCCTCCGCAATCTTAGCCATGTCCAAGCCGTTACAAGCATCCTCTCTCGCATAGCACTGCTTCACGAACGCAGCAGACAACTTCTCGTTTCCTCCAATCATCGCCAACGCTCGCTCTCCGGCGTTCACAATCATCGTCACCCACGACAGAGAACAGGCGTTGGGCTTGGCATACTCCCTCAGTTCAGCATCCTCAGAACAGAAGTCGCGATCCATGGTGGTGAACGCAGGCTCCACAGTCTCCTTCCTTGCTTCAATCGCCTCATGGTAGGGCTCAATTCCAGAGTACTTCTGCTCCACATCCATCAAGCCGGTCAAGTCATCTTCAGAGAAGTCAGACAGCAGGGTGTATTCCATGTTGTATGGCTTTGCACTCCATGTGAGATGCTTCTCTTGGCAACTCCTTCTGAAGTGTCCAAAGTGTTCTCTAATCTGTTATTCATATGATCCACTCCCTACCCAGAATAATCGTCACATTCACTACCACACTTCCACAAATAATCATCGAGATAGTTGCGATACTGCTCCGTAGTACAGAAATCAAAGAACCCTTCCTGGAATAGAATACCCTTAAAAAAGGGCGATTGAGTCAAATCATGTTCTGTCTCTGCACCATAGTAGCCGAGAAGTACAATAGCAGAATCACTACAACCGAGATAATAGTAACCAGCAATGATACATAACGATTCTGGTTCTTCTTTCCTTATTGTCATCAGAACTGCTCCATTCACTGACAAATATTCATCACTTACACGCAGTTCGCATACCGCAAAACCAGAGAGTATTGTTAATGTGAGCAGAGTGTATCCGTCATTACACACTCCAGTGGGGGTGGGAGTGGAAATGGGAGACGTAGGGGCAACAGTTGCAGGAGCGATTGTTGAAGGAGGAACAACAGTCGTAGGGTTTAACGAAGGTGTTGCAGTCGTAGGAGTAAATGTAGTGGGTGTAACCGTTGAAGGAGCAACAGTAGTAGGAGTCACAGTCGTGGGAGTCACTGTAGTTGGAGCAACTGTCGTAGGGGCAACAGTCGTAGGAGCAACTGTCGTCGGGGCAACAGTCGTAGGAGCAACAGTCGTAGGAGCAACCGTAGTAGGAGCAACCGTAGGAGGAGTCATAGTCGTCGGGGCAACTGTCGTAGGAGCCACAGTCGTGGGAGCAACAGTCGTGGGAGCAACAGTCGTCGGAGTCATGGTGGTAGGAGCCATGGTGGTAGGAGCCATGGTGGTAGGAGCAACAGTGGTAGGAGCAACTGTCGCCGGAGCAACAGTCGTAGGAGCAACAGTGGTAGGAGCAACTGTCGCCGGAGCAACTGTCGTAGGAGCAACAGTCGTAGGAGCAACAGTCATCGGAGCAACAGTCGTAGGAGCAACAGTCGTAGGAGCAACAGTCGTAGGAGCAACAGTCGTAGGAGGAATGGTAGTAGGAGCAACAGTCGTCGGAGCCACACTCGTAGGGGCAACAGTCGTAGGAGGAATGGTAGTAGGAGCCACTGTCGTAGGAGCAACTGTGGTCGGGGCAACTGTAGTAGGAGGAATGGTAGTAGGAGCAACAGTCGTTGGAGCAACAGTCGTAGGAGGAATGGTAGTAGGAGCAACAGTGGTAGGAGCAACAGTCGTTGGAGTGACAGTCGTTGGAGCCACACTCGTAGGGGCAACAGTCGTAGGAGCCACACTCGTAGGAGCCACTGTCGTAGGAGCCACTGTGGTCGGGGCAACAGTCGTCGGAGCAACAGTCGTAGGAACAACCGTAGGCATTACACTCGTAGGAGCCACAGTAGGAGGTACAGTCGTCGGAACAACCACATCCACATCCACATCCTTCTCCAACTTCTCCTTCAAATCCTCCACCAACTCCATCATCGAATCCACACTGCTCACCGTCACTCTGTTCAGACTCTTCAAGCACTCCCTTGACACATTCAACACATCCTTCACACTCTCCGCCTTGATCGCCACATCCACCATCACCAGCGTCTCGCACACCTCCAGCGAGCCGGGAGCAATCGAGATTCGCGTCACACTCTCCACCTCCACCATGCTCACCACCTTCGCCTTCGGCAGAGCGCCCTCCTCAATGCGCACCTCCTCCACAGCCGACAAGTTCACCATCGACACAACGGTCGTGTGCGTGAAAGAACCACCCGGAATCGTCACACGACGAATGGCAATGCAAGCAGAAATGTGGAGTCCGTAGCTCCTCACTTCAGCCAACCGACGACCCGAAGGCTCGCCAGTGAAACAACCCTCAGAGAACTGCAAATCAACCAGCGACGGCAAGTCATCCAATACCAGATTGAAACCATTCGCAAACGCGCCCACCTCAAAGCGAAGCCTCTCCAACTTGTGCAACCCAACCAACTCCAACGAACCCACGTTCGCAAACGAGTTCGCGCCAAACACCAACTCCTTCAACTCCGTGAAGCGAGAGAAGTCCACCTCACTCAACTCGCTGAAACTGTTGGCAGCAAACACAATCGACTGGGCGAAGGAGGGAATGGCATCCACACTCGTCAGGCCCTCCGAAGGAACCACAAAGTCTCTCTTCCCATTGAACTGAATGGCAAAGGCATAGCCAGCAATACCCGCATAGTCCGAGTTCGTCTCATTGTCGCGCATCGGCACCTTCACGTTCACGCTCTCACAAGGCGAAGGCGTTCCTTCCACCACCCAGTACCCATCCACCTCTTCCGTCGTCTTCACATAACCCGTCACCAACCCATACAACGAAGGCTCGTACACAGTGCCACTCAGCGTCACATCCTCCTCACGCATGTCCTTCACGAAGCGAAGTCGATTCAGGTTGATGGAGAGAAGAGTCAGCACAGGATTGCCTTCGCCGATCAGATTCATCAAACCACCACGATTCGGTCCTTCCGCCTTCAACACCTTGAAGGAGAAGCGCTTGGATTGGGGAATGGAACACAGATTGCCTCTTTCCTCCAACACACGATTCGCCTCAGTCTCGCTCACTAACCCGATCTTCTTCAAGCCCTCCGCAATCTCCGCCATGCCCAAGCCGTTGCAAGCATCCCCTTCCGTATAGCACTTCTTCACGAACGCGGCAGACAACTTCTCGCTTCCTCCAATCATCGCCAACGCTCGCTCGCCGGCGTTCACAATCATCGTCACCCACGACAGAGAGCAGTTGTTGGGCTTGGCATACTCCCTCAGTTCAGCATCCTCAGAACAGAAGTCGCGATCCATCGTGGAGAATGCGGGCTCCACAGCCTCCTCCTTCGCTTCAATGGGTTCGTAGTAGGAGCCTCTTCTCGAATGCTTCTGCTTCACATCCATCACTCCGGTTAGATCCTCCTCAGAGAAATCAGACAGCATGGTGAATTCCATCTGATAGGGGGTGTAGGACTGTCTGGAGACCATATGCTGGCAACTCTTCTTGAAGTCAGTGAAGTGCTCCCTACACCCTCATTCCTATCCGTATCACTCACTTCTTGTACTCATCACAGTCACTTCCACACTTCATGGGATAAGCCTCCAGATAGGAGTTATAGACATCCGAATTGCATAACTCAGCAGATAACGCGAGTCCCAGTAGTAGAACAAGACAAATGATCATCATCAAATAATAAGTATTGTCGCGGTGTGGAAGTAATCCAACTGGCAACTGCATAATTATCATACCTGCAACTGACCACTGTACAGCACACTCAGCATTACCTTTTTCTTTCAAATCTGAAATTCCTCTATTCCTGAATCTCCCCATTCGCATCCACCTCTTCGCACACCCTCACAAGCAGCATTTGAATGATTCCCACTGAAATGCACCTAGTGCAGTCCAATGCCATCTTCTCTTCTGTTTAAATGGATAGCAGTTATCTTTCCGATTTGAGCAACCCTCTTCGACTGGCATCACGTAGACAACCCTAGGCAGCAAACAAGATGCTCATAGCACCTCACTCTTTTCAAAACCATAGCAAAAGCATCTAACAGAAGCAATACACCCTACCAATCCAGTTTCCTCTCAATAGCACTGCACATGGAAAGCGGCACATCTCACGCACAATCTATGCAATCATCATTACAAAACAACCCAAAACTATCGAGTGAAGGCCCAAAAGAATAATTGGGTCCATTCCATTCAGAATGCATTCCTGCAGTACGACTGGAAAACCAACCGCACTGTTTGTATATTTCCTACTGCTTTCCGTCGCACTGTCTATTCCCTATGGTCTCATTTCCTTCTCTTCTCAATGGTGGTACCATCAAGCGATTGTCTTCTACCGCTGTCTATTTTTTTTCGTTCAGTTAGCTGGTACCTCGGATTTCGGGCCGCACTCTCTATCCTCAATGCTGTACCATTGATCACTTCTATTGGGTTGCCGAATATACGGTTGACAAGAGGCTTCTAAACGCTGATAAGTACATTACCAAACCGTTCATCCTCCACTCCAATGTGGAAAACCAAGGCTGCTCGTCCTCGTTGCTTCTGCTTCTCTATTGCAGTACATATTCTCTCAGTATGAATGAGAAAGACTTGTTGCGTCTGCTTCCCTCTTCTGATTGGATTGATTCGGTAATCGTGGTAGTCGAGAGGAATGCCGTTCATTCGTAAGATCCTCTTTGCTTCCTATTCTACGAAGTGTCCGAGTTTTCCTCATCGTATCCGAAAGAGGCTTCCTATTGGCTTGTTTCTTTCAACAATCCCTTCGCTGTTGCCTCTCATAACAAACACACACGAGTACAGATGGAATCACTTGCAGTTCCTGAACCATCCTCAGCATATGCTCCCTCCTCACATCCATAAGAAAGGAGGCGAAGCTCATGCCACTCTCCTCAGCCATCGCCACCAGCTTCTGGATGTACGTCTTCCCTCCCCTCCGCCGGCAGTAGAACAGCCCCATCTCGTACAGGCTCAGCCCCCACAACACTTCCTACTTGTTATTTCATGTACCTCCGCCCACCGGCTTCAACCGCAGCATATTCATTGCCGCCTCTTTGGGTCACAGGTCCGTCATCGCCACCAGCGTGATCAACGACTTCGTGCCCGTGCACAGTCCCACCGAAATCGTCACCTCATCGCCCATGAACTGATTCGCCGTGATGGTGCAGGCCGTGGCGGGCATCTCCGACCGCGCTGTGCCCGAGATCTTACCCGTCGTGGGGTCCAACAACAAACCAGCAGGCAGTGCGGGCGTGAGGGTGAACACGGAATTGGAGTACAACTCGCCCATCTCAATGTCCTTGATGCTGTTTTGGTATACCAGCTCGAAAACCTCCACCGCCGTCAGGTCCACCTGCAGATCAGCCCTGCCAAGCCTCCACGCACAGGCGGACGCGTCACCCATGTTAATGCTCTCCAGGCGGTACTGATTGTACGACATAACGCTTTCCGACGTAAAAGAACACACCGTTAGAGTGAATACCTTCCTCCTTCTCACACCACTATTCCATGCATCCGTGCAAATTTCAAACCATGGGAAATTGCAAACAGCAATTCCATTCCATCCAATCCACTCTTCTTTTCAATATGAACACCAACGAAGGGATACAACGATTCACTACTTGCATTCCAATTCCCATCGCCTTCCACATTCATCACGCTATACAGAACAGGCGATAATCCACTCCTTCACAAGAACACCACAGAGAAAGAGAATCCGTCTTTCACTCATATATTGCACATGTCCATTTCCAACGC
>JBBPEF010000058.1:0-59915 GCA_039096365.1 Blastocystis sp. JDR
AGTCACCCACTTCAAACACCTTCAGATTTGAGAAGAATGATAAAACCAATACCGTAAAGCACTTATCATTGCATGCAGTGTTATCCACAATCATCACTTCCACATTTTGGCTCATTGCCATCAGTTCGTCAACAGAATGAATGTTCGCATTGGGATTGCGCGTGGGAATGCTGGGATGATTAATCAATTCACCAATATCTATTCATCACTCTCTATGATTGTGATTACTCTTGTGGGACAATTGATTTCTAGACTCAAATGCACGAGGAAGAGTGACAGTGGTGAGAGAGGGCATGTCTGTTGGTGAGGATAGAGTGATAGCAAATACCTTCCAGAGTGATGTAACGAGGATTCTCGAATGTGCCACTGTCATCTCCTTCAGTAATGAGTGTTTTGAGTTTAGGCAAGTCTATTCATCATCTCATTTCATCACCACCACTTCGCATTATCAGTTCCGTTGAGTAATCAAAATATTTGAAACTGAATGCACCTCCACCAAGTTGAATGGAAGTCAGTTCAGACAAGTCTATTCATCATTCTCTTTTCAGGCCATTCACTCTCAAACACAACACGAGAACAATTACAAAATGCACGATAAGCAAACAATAGTGATTTCAAGCTGGGCAAGTCTATTCATCAGTTCATTCATTGAGAATCACTCTTCAATTCCAATGAAGCATTATAGAAATTGTCACTACCTCCATCCACTTCTGTTACTTCTCCCATTTCAATCACTTCCAAACAAGGCACATTCTCAATCTCACACACGGAATAGTCAGAGAAGGAGCAATAACCAATCTTCAACTCTCTCAATCTCTCACAATTCTTCAAATAGAAATGACGAGCTGAGTCATTGCCATCATTATTATTCATGAAACTAATCTCTCCAATTACCACTCTCTCCAATTGATTCAATCCAATCAACTTCACTTCCTTCACATTCATAAAGCAATAATCACCCACTTCAAGTAATCGCAATTTGGGTGTGAGAGACAAGTGGAGAGTAGTCCATTCAGGTCCATTACAGCTGTTGTTACTCACAATCAACTCTTCAATGTGATTGTGAAGGAGTTGACTCTCTTCATTCACCACTACTCTCTTGCTTAACGGTTCATTATTCATCCACTCTCCATCAAACACTGTGTTGCCATTCCGATCATACTGAGTGCCTCGTCCCCAGCGCTTTCCTCCACATATCCCCCCTTCGTACTCCACCTTCTGATTCTCGGGATAGTAGCTTCTGCCATAACACACATTCACTTCGCCAATTCGGAATCCCTGATACATCCTTCTGTTCTCACTGTCATACAATACACCCCAACCATAGGGTTGATCATTCAATACATCACCTTCCCATCGCTCTCCATCGTCATTCAAATCCAGCACCTGCTTGTGTTCAATATCATTCACATCCTTTCCATTCACTCGCAACAACTCACGAGACTCAACATCCACTTCAGTCACTCCATTCAAACGCAATTCCACTACAACAGAATGGGATTTCTTAACCAACCCTTCATGATATCCACACAATCCATCATGCCTATACAACATCAGATGAGAATCCTCCACATCCTTCTTCAGTATCCATTCACAATACTCTTGATACTTCAGCATCTTCATCAATGGAGTCAACACTTCTTCTTTATACTCCTTCACAAATGGATGCTACTCATCATTCTCATCCCATCACACTCACATTCAGCAACTCACTCACACTCCATCTTTCTTCTTTCTTCAAAAAGCACTTCTTCAGGAAATCAAGTAATTCTTCTGATTTGATTGCGTTCTTATTAAATGGTAACTCATAATCATCATTCATTGTGGGTAGACAGTCATTATCACACCAGTAATACGGCCTTATACCCATCAATTCAACCAAAGCAATCCCAAATGACCACACATCACTCTTCATCTCATACTCTACTTCAAACACTTCAGGAGCAAAACTGCGAAGTCCTTCACAATCTACTCCCTTGATGGAATAACACTCTGCTTGGGTTGTTAGTCCATAGTAACCCAGTTTCAACACACCATCTTCAGTCAGGAACAGATTCACTGGTCTCACGTCCTATTCACTCATTTTCACTTTAGACTACTTACTCCATGCATGATGCCTCTCTCATGAAGACAGTTCAATCCCAATAAACAACCACGAGCGATTTCACGCAATTGCTCCTCAGTCATGTAATCCTTATGCCTCAAGAATTGTGAGAGAGAGTAGCAATCACAATTCTCCATCACAATCTATTCTATCAACTCTGGAAGGAGTCACTACCCACAACTCGTCATCCTTCTTCACAACATCTAGATACCTCACAAGATGATCATTGCTGCATTCTTTCAGTTGTGGAAAGCGTGATTCCATTCCCTTCACATTCAATCCATTCTTCACTCTTGCCATCAATACAATCTCATTTGTAGTTCGATTACATGCTTTGTACTCGTCAAACCACTCTCTATGCTTCATTGCTTTGATCCTTGTTCATACCCTTCATTCTGCTTCTCCAACAACTCATAATCACCTATACTAGCCAGACCTCTCATTATTGCTTCAATAGAAACTGTATTCTGATTCTCCAATACACACCTCCTTTTGTCAACAAACAATAATAGCGAATCTCTTGTCATTACCGCAATCCACTCCATGCGCACCATCAACCCAAGCACACACATCATCTGCTGATTGTTCATCAGCAGCTTCTCTTCGTCCCTCCTGCACACTCTCCACACCGCCAACATCCATCACGCCCCAGATCACCTCGTCACTGCACGCACTGAACAAATCGCTGTTGAATCACACCCACGCACAGAACAGCATGAATACCCTGCGTGATGATGCACAGCCTCCACATCCAGCATCGCCATGTCCACTCCGTCCATGCAGATCTTGCCTCCACACAGCGGATTGAGTGACCCTTTGCCCACCTTCTCGTGCCGGTCCACGCCCTTCAGGATCAGCAGATCATCGCAGCAGCGCATCACCACGGTCTGCAGCGCCACACACCCCTCGCTCGGTCAGACGGCACGGCGCTTCGGGCTGTTCCTTCCTGCACCAGTCGCGGATGCGCTCGATGGAGAGAAGGCTCGTCGCACCGCAGGTGACAGTGCGGCACACGCTGCTGACGCTGGAGGACAGCGCCGCGCTCTGGTTGGCGACAGAAGCGGAGGCTCAGCAGGCACGGCGAAGCGAGTGCAGAACCCGTCGTTCGCCAGGAGGGAGAATCCCCTTGTTGTGAGTGTTGTGAGCAGCACCTCGTGACCGCAGGGGCGATGGAGTCCGCTCACTGGAGGGCGTCGAACAGATCGCGAGGCGCTGCAAGTCGGCACTGCCGCGAGGGAGGAGCGAATGCACTCACAGCCACGCCGGAGGGATCGTCGTGAACGGCGCGATGATCCGCACCAACACGTCAGGAAGAAGCCACCACGTCACGGTTGAAGCGGTTCGGGATGCGGCCCACGGGGTTCTCTTCGAAGGACACGGACACTCACCATCCATCCGTTCACGCACAGGCGCGAGAAGCCAGACGCGCACAGTCACTCACGCACTTGGCGCCTGTGCCCGTCCTGGCTCCCTGCCCGAGCTGCCTCCACACACAGCCCCTGCTCCGTCGCCACTCTCAGGGGTAGAGAAGGACTCCACGACGGCAACAAGAATCGTCGCAGGCTCCAGACGGAACGAGTCGGTGAGGTCACGTAGCTCACGATTTGAGTCATCGCTTCACCACACACGGGTCGCATCGAGCGTCAGACTGTCGGTGAGCTCGCTGCTGGCGTGGATGTCCCTCGGGTAGATGGAGGGCGTCACGAAGCAGGTGGGAGTGCGTAGCCCCACCAGTGCCGACATCCTCGTCTGCAGGCGGCAGGGACTGAACACCCCGTGCACGCTGTTCTCGTACGGTGCGTCCATTCCGTGCTGGGGTTCGAGACGGGTTGGAGGATGAAGCCGCTGGGAGAGGCGATCGGACCGGTGGGGGCATACAGGGGTCCGTTCAGCGCGTGGGAGTGTGGCGCTGAAACCGTGGGTCTTCTCGCAGTCCATGACTTGATGTCCGAGGCGGAGGTGAGCGGCATGGTGATAGGACATACTTCATGCCGGGTGTTGTTGTTTACTGTGCTCATGGAAGTCAATGAAGGCATCATGCTGTTTTCACTGGCGTTGAGGAAGTGCAGCTCCACGATCAGCACGATGCTGCCAACGGTCACTTCAAATGCACAGCGGATGGGGCTATGGTACGCATAGACGCTGAAGGCTTCAGAGGAAACTGGAATGGCACAAGGAGACTGCGATCAGCAACAATGACAAGAGAGAAACAAAAGCAGAGTGGGGATCGGAAGGAATGAGGTAGGTGAAGACAGTAGTGAGAAGAAATGAAGAGGAGGAAGGAAATGCAAGTGCTCCGTGAGAAATGAAGCAAGAATCCAAATGAAATGCTTCGTACCAGTTCATATCCCTGCAATCCATATCCTATATCACAGAGCAGAAGGCGATCTGCAGAGAAGAGAGTATGCGCATCAATATGGCTCGGAATACAATCCAGCAGTACTACATAATCAATGCATTCTCCTTTCCGTTGTTGTTGCGATTTGCAAGAAGGACAGAGAGACTTAGCCGTAGCAGAGATGCCAATATGCAATCGAGAACAATCTCAATCAATATTCACTCTTCTTTCATCAAAAGCAAGCACACAGCAGGAATTATCACTACACTCGTTTATTCCACTCCTACTAATGCAATTCAGAAATATCACAACATCATCATTCCATTGAAACGGCTAGAAACTCTTTCCCACTTCATCTTCGTATGTCAACACTCTTCCTCTTAGAAAGGCATAGAATCCATGGTCACGTTCATATAATAACAAATACACTTCATTCCCGTAGAGATAACGCAACACTGAAGAATGGAGTGGCAATTCATGGTATCACGCCATTCTGCGTGATATTGAGGACAGGCAATTCATTGCCAACTAGTGGTGACGATAGGAAGCTCCATTCAACACTCGTCCCTTGTTCACGTTACTACCATTCCATTTGAACAAGCCCACTTCATTCTTTTCACTATTCATCCAACAACAGCACAGCAATGATCAGTCTCTCCTTGACTCTTACTCAGAAACAATGCAATCGTCATCTTCATATGAATGTAGCATAATCCAAGCTGTTAGAGAGCTGTTTCGGTTAAGATGAGACAATGACACGTAGAGAAGGAGTTGCAACCTATAAAGCATTAGAATGGAATAGCAATAGAATAGTAGTGATGAAAGTGATAAAGAAGAGTAAGTGGAATGCTGCATTTCGATCTTCACTCCAAAGGCTGGAAACATTTGATTCTCCCTATTTGGTGAGATGTGTAAAGTGCTGTGAAGATGAAAAGGAATATAGGGCATGAAACCAGCTATTGTGTAATGGAAGAGATTGTTATGGAGAATTGTGAATTGGAATCATTGAGAGAATACATGAATGCGAATAATGGATTGAACGAAGATGCATTGCGTGAGATTGCGAGTTGCTGCCTTTTGGGTCTCGATTTCCTTCATTCTCAACACATCATCCATGGTGTAGTCGAATGCTGGTAGTATTAGTGCATAGAACATCAAACCATCGAATCTGCTCTTTGGTGAAGATGGAGTGGTGAAATTGAGTGACTATGGACTACCCATTTCATTGTATTCAAAGGAGAATGGATCGACGTTATGCCATGCAGCACCCGAGGTATTCGATGGACAGAGGGAATTGAAGAGTGATGTGTGGTCCCTTGGCATTACACTGATTGAATTGGCTGAAGGAAGGAATCCTTACGAAGATGCTGTTTGCAGGACAGCAGTGCAATACCAGGTTTGCCAAAATGAGCCCCCTTCTCTTTCCAGTGAGAAATGGTCTGCAGAGTATGTTGGTTTCGTTGAGGAGTGTTTGGTGAAGGATGTGAAGGAGCGGTGGAGTGTGAAACAGTTGATGGAAGTGGGTATTTGGGAGATGGCTTAAGGCGTAGCACCCCTTTGTGAGAGAGTCCATACGAAGGATTCAACAGGATAGTTACTCTAAACCGCTCCTGGAGTTGGTGAAAGGACTGAGGATCCAGAAAGTGATTGCCGACTGTATCGGGGATGAGAATGAGCATGCCTACGTTACCCCGTTCAGACACAACGGATTGTGTTGGTATTATGAAGGAATAGTGAAGGAGTCTGCTTCCGTGCTCCTTGAATTGAGTAGAGAAGGGGTGACTGAGGTGAATGTTGATTCCCACGAGTTGTTGCGAGTGAATGGAGAGGGTGTGAATGGCATTGAGCATGCTCAAGTGTTGGACTTGAGTGATGATGGAGAGAGATGGGAAGGCGATGTGCTTGATGAGAAACCGTATGGTTGGGGTATGTTGTTTAACGCAGATGGAGAGAAGGTGTATGAGGGCTTCCGACTCAAAGATGTGAGTTTGTGCTATGGCAGAAGCTACTATCCTGACATCCAGAGGGTGGAATACGAAGGAGAGATTTATGATGGAAGGCTCTGGGGACGAGGGACTCACTATGATCGCAAAGGCAACATTGTGTTTGATGGAGAGTGGATGAATAACGAGACTAAGATGGCTAGACGAGTCATACTGAATGGAGAGAAGCAACTCCTTCATAATCACATTGAAGAATTGGTCGTGATGGAGAATGGATGGAAGGGAAGGGAATGGAGAGTATTGGATCTGTCCTTCATGCCCAAATTGCGATTGCTTGAGGTAGGAGACAAGTGCTTTGAGTATGTGGATGAAGTGAGACTGATTGGATTGAATCGATTGGAGAGAGGTGTTTCACGAAGCATAAGAATGATTGGAGTTATGATGCAAACCGTGCTTTCGCTTTGAAGAACTGTGAGAGGTTGAGAGAATTGAAGATGGGTCGTTATTCCTTCTCTGATTATGATGTGTGTGAGATTGAGAATGTGCCTTCCTTGGAAGTGATCGAAATGGGAGAATTGAGTGATGTGAGTTCCAATTTTGAGTATGGTTCATTGCAATTGAAGAGTGAATGGGATGAATTGAAATGATGAATAGACTTACCCCGATTGAAATCACTTCAGTTTGGCTGCTACTCATTCTATCACTGTTCACGTGCCGTGTTTGAGAGTGAATGAAGGAAAGGAGAATGATGGGTAGACTTGCCTGAATTGACTTCCATTCGATTTGGTGAGAATGCATTGTGTTTCAATGATGATGAGAAATCGAGTGAGTTGATCATGCGAAGTTGTGATAGTGAAATGAACTGATGAATAGACTTGCCAAAACTTGCATCGCTAACTATGAATGCGCAAAGTGGTGATACATTCCGCAATCCTCGTCATATCACTCTCGAGAGTGAATCTATGGTGACATTCCTCAAGCCTAGATATGCCTTCTCTCACTATTCATCTGCCTCGCGCCTTCTTTTACAGGGATTTCATTAGAATCAAAGGAAGTCACCCAACATTATCTTACTCATCTCTAGGCATTGGCTGTCAGAATGAGCTCTTCTTTTTATGCGGTTCAGATTGCTTTGCATATTGTTCGTCTTTCTTCAAGCAGGCAGTCATTGTATACATCATCGTGGATGTTCTGGGGACAGATTAGACTCTGCCCTATGATGGGATGGGTATTCATAGCAGGACAGGAGTTTGTATTCGCAGGACTGCAGTAGAATCGCTTGAATGCATTCACGTCCGTTTTCTGTGTCTATTGAAATAAGGAGAGGAAGCTCATCACAGGCACTCTGTTTCATCGACGCAGTCATTATAGCTAGCGATTTCCTCTTGAAGGTGCAGCGATAGAGGGAGAAAACGAATGGGTAGGTGGACAGCATAGCTTGTGTGGACAGGGAGGTGATGTCATTGGGAAGAGCAACCATAGCGAGGATCACCTTAGACGAGTTAACCAGTCCATTGTTACATTGCCGTTATTCGCATTCTTCAGCGCCACACAGTTCTGGAGCATCGCTTTCTCCTTCGCAGTGGCTGTAAAGAGGCAGCGGCCCTCGCCGTGCGCCACCCACACGCCCAGCGTGGAGCCCTCCATGCCCTGAAGCATGATTGCGTTCGACTTCTCCACGCGCTCGTTCACACTTGTTCTGGATGAAGCGCGGCTGCTTCGCCTCCTCGATGCCCTTCCACGGCACGAAGTTCAGCTGCGCCATCAGCTGGCACCCGTTGCAGATGCCCAGCAATGCCAGCGAGAAGGTGTCAACACGCGCGTAGAACGCGTCGAACTGCGCCTTCAGCTCCTTGTTGAACAGGACTGTCGCTGCCCACTCGCGCGCCTACTCCATCACGTCCGCATAGCTGAGCCTACCCACCAACACCTACAATAGGAGGCTCTACAGCATGATGCACCTGCTCAGCAGGTCGCGCAGGTGCACGTACCACCACTCTCACTGCCTCCTCACACTCCCCGTTCAAGTACTCCCTGCGGATGATCGCCACGCGGTACTTCATCAGCCACCACCATCATCAACACACACAGCTCGTATGGCAGCTTCCACGCGGGCTTGTGGCGCTTCTTCAGACCCTCCTAAACGCACTTCACCTGCTATTGTGAAGGGCACATCCATCTCTTCCTGTGTGAACTGTGCTTTTTCAATCCACTCCGTTGGTCTCTTCATAAGCTCCATATCGGAAGAGTAACGGTTGGACTGACTATGACATGCTCACTCTGAGCTACGTGATACACGTCTTCACCATCTCCGACACCCTCACGCTGGAGAGCCCCAAATGCACAGCTCTCTCGCTTAAACCCTATACACCCACAAAGAGTAGTTCTTAGTTCGACACCCTCACTATATATTACGAGAGCACTTGATTGATAGTGTTAAGTGCGGCTCCCATCATACTGAACAAGAACGCGGAGACGGGCGTGCACTTGCAGCAATCTGCTATATCCCCACTATTATCAGTTGGGGTTTGTGTTGTTCTTTTTTGCCAAACAATTGAATAACAAAATGGTTGCTTCATACTGAAATCCATATCTAGCATAATTGAGGGCATACTCACTGACAATTAGTTAATCATTAGATTCCTGATAGAACTCCCAAGGGTGATGACCTTTGGGAGGGAGTTGTAGGTGGAAGATATGAACTGGAAGTTGAATAGAGCAATGAAGTGCCTAATCTCTTCTTGGCTGCAATGATTCCTACTATTGAAGAATAAGGGGATTATCAACCCGTAGGCAATGCAATAGAATCGTTTATCTTCCTTTCCTTTTTTCGCCTCCAAGGATGCTCCTTCTTTTCTCCAACAATTGAAGTTAAATACCATGACTTCAGGGTTTTTCTTTTTGTTCTGATATGGCTTTACTCGTATTCTACGTATAATTAGTTACTGTTTCACCTCACTTTGCATTTGAATAATCTGTTGTCCAATCTTTAGCTAAGACATCCTTGTATGCCTTCATCCCACTACATAGTATACCTGGTTTTAACCCTACCCATAAAGAAAAACTGGGGTTTTCATTTCCATTGCTATTTCTCTCCATCTATTTATCATCATAGTAAATAACACTTCACATCTCACTCTTTTCAATTCTGTGTAACTGAAACTCATAGCACTTAATGTTATCCTTTTGTCGTGCCTTTATCAATTGCCTTATATTCTCAATTGCTTCATCCTTTGTTAGGGTTCTATACATCTGACCCTTATCATTTCGGTAATAGCAGGTATCATCAACATGCAGCAGAGTCAAATTGGGAATAGGATTCTTCAGATTCTTAAAGTCTTTTTCCATGTTTTCATTATAGCGAAAGTCTCCAGTATGGAACATACTAAAGAAGGATTCAAAGTGATTACCACTTCCTTCAAACATCTCAAAGAGGAACATACAAGAGCCAGGACAATGATGAGCATTAAACGCTCTGACAGTGACAATTCTACTGATTAGAAGAGAACAGTAAGTGAACCGAATAGGTTTCTTGGGATCCGTTGATTCCTTAATGGCATCAGTATGATAATACTTGACTTTGTCATCTTTGTAAGACTTATATTTGTCATTGATGAATGATTCCACTGCCGCTTGCTTCTTTTGTGTTTCTTCTTTTTGTTCTCTTTGTTCCTTAGATACATATAAGAGAACGATCAATTCATCATAACTCACGATCATGGGTTCCACTGGTCCGGTGTTCTTTTTCTTAGATGCTTCCCTATCAATACTGATTATCTTATGCGTTTCCTTTGTTGCTATGAATTCAATCAAATGTCATGTTTCTTACCAAACACTGGGCACTTGTCCTTTAGCTGCAAAGTATGATCTTTATGCGCGTGAGTAATGAACACTGGATTGGTAGTTGTATGTCGAGAGTCATCAATTCTAAAGTATGTATGCTAATCATGAGCAGTAGATGTATCTGAAACAGGTATCACAGTGTTCTTTTCAATACTCTTATGCAAAGACACTTCGCCATTGTCTTTCTTATCATATGTGATATATTTATCACTCCATTTACAACCGTTGGAGTTCTTATGGGTTGTAGCATTGACTGTTCCCTGTTCAGAAGCTTCTTCGGCTGCAGAATTGGCAATTGATTCACCTATAAGTAATATACAATGGGCAAAGAAGCAACTCTTAGGAGACATGAAAAAAAGAATGCACTTGCAGTTGATTCCCCAAAATAACACAGATTTCTGATTGTCTATATTCATATTGAGATTATCATTTAAGTCTATCTCTATCTGGTTTGAAGAAGAAAGACTGTAATAGTGTCAATAGCCTTATTCCGGTTCTTATTACAATGATACTACCTATATTCAGTATTGTCTGAAGACTGGCGTGTGTTTTTCATAAAGGGAATCACAGATCTCCCTAAGGTGGAACAAAGAGGTGACCAAGAGTGATGAACACCTTGAATCACACATTTGAAAGTAGAGACAGTTTTGGAAATGGATTTATGCAAACAGACCTATTGAAATTGTAAAACAACAATCTGTACAGATTGTAACTGTTGGGACGCTCATTCTTTCTTTCATTAACTATCGTTATATGCCAAAAAAGCATACCTGGATCTACATTGATGATGCATCATTGCATCAAGACTTGAAATGCATCCAATTACAGTGAGAATTACAATTAGCAGAAAACGCACATTCACTCACATTGCAGAACGTCATACCGGTATGGTGAAGTAGTAATGATTCATACATAGTTTACCCAGTTTGTAGTGAATCCTGTGGAGAAGGACCATCGTATATCCTTCCAGACATGCAATTGCTATGTAGCGCCGAACACAGGGCCAATTGTCTTTCGTGAATCATCTGCTCTTTCCTCAATCATAGGGAATAGCAATTCAGCAAAGTATCGCATTACATATAATGAACTGATTGTCTTATCAAATGCAGCCATGAAACAAGAAACAACAGTTGAATCATTCATCAATGACAATTACAACTCCTACAAAAATGACAGAATCAAGTATTATCATACTGATACCGTTAAGGAACCAATGGATTCCTACAAACCAATTCGGTATTATCAGTATTCTCTTCTAATCAGTAGAATTGTTACTGTCAGAGCGCTTAATGCTTATCAATGTCCTGACTCTTGTATGTTCCTATTTGAGATGTTTGAAGGGAATGACGATGATTTCGGATCGTTCTTTAGTATGCTATATACTGGAGATTTTTGCTATAATAACAAGATGAAGGATTACTGCAAAAGTATTATTTCTATTATTCCCAGTTTGACGTTACTGCATGTTGATGATACTGCTTGTCTCCTCAACAAGGATTCTCTCACTGGTATTCCATACTCCCGTAATGATGCAGAAAGAACTGTTCATTATCTGATAAGCAGAATGAAGAGAGGAAGCGTGCTAGATTCTCGTTTGTTTCAACGGTAGACGAAACTAAGCGTCAATATTGTTTGCAGTGATAGAGAAGACAATATGTCTGCTTACTGTACCTTCTAATATGATAGATGGATAAAAGCAATAACAGAACCGAAAATTTCGGGTTTTGTTACCATTAAGTTGCTTTCGAGAAGGTAGTGTGCATTGCCCTGTCACTCATCAAACAGAGGAAACAGAATCAAGGTAGAATTGAACAGGAGAATCAAACAGGACGATTCAAACATTAAGTCCCTTCTAGTACATAGTTAAATACTAGATTCTTCATAACAGATAAGCCTGAATTACAGAATTGGGGCTCTTTTACGCTTGTTATTGTCCTTCATACCATTGCTAATAACCGGATCGAATTATTCTATAGAGTAGTTCATAATGGGTTTGGTTCATGGTTCTAACATTTATGCTATAGATGTCACTGCAATAATCAGGAATTGAAAGACTTCTGTGCCTTATGGGATTTCAAAGTATTAGCCTCTCAAAATGGTTTATTGCCCCCAGTGATTAATGACTGGAGACTTATTGAGTGAGAATAATAGGTATTATGAGTCTTTATGGGAATTGTTATAGCAAACGGAAGAACACATTGCATGATGTAGCTCGATAAACCCACAATACTCTGAGAAATCCAAGAATGACTCCCACCTTTTCCAGATACTACGGTTTTAGTACAACCACGGGTAAGAATGCCACGTGCTCTTGAAACGCCACCACTATCATAAGATCCGGCACACTGTCTACTATACATGGCATGTCGGTACACCAGGTAGAAATGCCTCTTTGACATAACTGATTGTATACCTCCTCCACCTTCATCATATGAGCGATGCAGATCAGAGAAGGGGACTGTTTTAGCATCTGCGTCTCCTATAGATGAATGTGGACATGAGGAGACAGCGAGCTTCATTGTCTTGTTTGCTACTACAAACCGTAATCCCTTGTCTCACCGTTGTTGCAACAAACAGTCTTTCCTTACAGATCATACCCCTCATCGTAGACTCTTCGGCATTGTCCATGTCGAGATGAATCACACACGGCGACCGTCATGCGAGGTCAGACCCACCAACCTGTTCGGATTCATCGGGTACTCCATCGTCACGTTGCCGTCGTCGTCCACGTACTTCAGCGCCACGCAGTTCTGGCGCATCGCCTCCTCCTTCACCGCCTCGTCGGGCCAGAAGCAGCAGCCCTCGCCGTGCGCCACGCACGCACCCAGAGTGGAGCCCTCCATGCCTTGAAGCATGATGGCGTTCGATTCCTCCATGCGCACCTTCACACTTGATCTGGATGAAGCGCGGCTGCTTCGCCTCCTCGATGCCCTTCCACAGCACGAAGTTTAGCTGCGCCATCAGCTGGCACCCGTTGCAGATGCCCAGCGAGGTGTCCGGGCGCGCGTAGAACGCATCGAACTGCACCTTCAGCTCCTTGTTGAACAGGATCGTTGCCACCCACTCATGCGCCGACTCCAGCACGTCCGTGTTTATGCAGCCACTATCCCCTCATGCATGCTGTATTGCGACCGAGGGGGCACGGGTGTAAGTTGCAAAAGTGGCACCTTTTCTTTAATTACCTACTATATTCCTATATATCACATAATGGTCACTGGTCATCCCTATCATATTCGCACACCCCGCTAAATTCTTGATAATTTGTTATTCATTATTGAAATAGGCAACCATGAACATTCATGAACCATCATGAACCATCATCAACATTCATGAACATTCATGAACATTCATGAACATTCATGAACTGTCATGAACATTCATCAACATTCATCAACTGTCATGAACATTCATCAACATTCATCAACTGTCATGAACATTCATGAACTGTCATGAACATTCATCAACATTCATGCTATTATGCAATCCCATCATTGTAGCTGGTGTTACGATGATTGTCTTGCTGTAACGAAACACATATAGGAGTATGTCCTTCACACAGAAGTATTCCCTTGGCCCTCCTGCGTCTGCGCCTCCTGCACCTGCGCTTCCTCCAGCTGCTCCTGCTCCCGAAGCAGCTGTTGCTCCTCCTCGAACTGCAGCATCTCCTCCTCCAGCTCCCGCTCTCGAGAAACCTCATGCACCGCCGTGCTTATCTCCATCTGGATCTGGTGGAGGAGCTTGCAGATTCTCTTCTTTCTCCGCAGGTTGAACTGGAGAAGCTGATTACGTTGCATCTGGAGAGTGTCAATCGCAGCGGCAATGCCGCCGTCGACTCTCTCCTCACTCTTCATCCTCCATTCCTTCTTCTCTTGTTTCTCCTCCGTGATCTGCGTCTTCAACTTCTTCGCGCAGTCGATGATCGTCTGAACCTCCTTCAAACGCTCCTCTACCTCCTCCTCCTCCTCCTCCTCCTCGCGTAGACTTGCCACAGCAGGCGGGATCTCGGGACTCGTCTCCACCAGCTCCTTCATCAACGGATTCTTAGCCGTGTCTCGTGTAGGGACTCCGTCCTTCACCGTGTCCTTCATCCTCCGCACAAAGTACACATCACTCTTGTACAGAGTAGGGTAGCCGGCATAAAACCACTTCCCTATGAAGGTCTTATCTAATCGTAATTACCCTCTTTCTTTCTTACAGTTGTTCGATGTCATCAGCCACTTATCCTCCTCTAGTAATTCCTTCTTACAGTGTGTAACCACTGTATCCCGCGCCATGGCGTAGTGCATGTTCTGAAGACTATTCTTTTCCGTCTCCTCGAGCTCACCCCTGCGGAACTATTCAAGGACGACCTTGTTGGGGCATGTTTTTTCTACACAGTAACGCATTTACCAGTGAATCTACCGTAGAACGTCTTCCAAAGGGCGCTCAGATTATCATGAGAAGCATTGCTCATATCTTCACTCATTTACGCGAAACCAATTGCTTTTTGTGAGAAACAGGCAGTTGACAAAAGTAGGCCCTTTTTATCCAGTTCCACGTTCTAAAGCAAGCATGAAGAGTAACCCCCTAAACAGTTGCCCTTGATATTGTGTGGACTCATTCATAGCACATGCGGTGTCCATTGATGACATTGAGGCGTACACCCTAATCGGGACAGTGGAGGACAAAAAGAAGTACTGTGGGTTTCAGAACCTCGATTTGCTACGCTTATTCGTGCGATCTCTGCGTATTGACCCCTCATTGCTGATTGTGAGGAGAAGACACTATTTGACGTTGGGATTGAGATTGTATACGTGCTATTGTCCGCTGCCTTTTGGAAATCCCTTCATTCTGCGCTTCCTCCTTAATGATGACAACAGTGGTAGGATGCAGGGCTGCACCTTGATGCATTAGGCTACCTTGTTACCTTCTATCAGATGGGAGACAGGGAAAGACTGTCTTCGTACTACCTCAGCCCAATGAAGCGGATGAGACTGGTCTTGCACAACAGAGCCGAGAGGCTAAGGGTTGCTGCCAATGGGCTGCTAAGCGACCTCGATAAGAAGATCAAGAGGATGAACTACAGAGAGAGAAAGAAGTGGATAGACATAAAGAAGAACTATCTCAAGAAGTACAACCGGAAGGAGCGCTTACTCAAGAAGAGATGCGAGCCAGGGCAAGAGGGACAAAGTGAGGAGGAGGTGTTCTTGTACTATCAGCAGACGGCTTTGTGTAGCAAGTTGGAGAGGGGGCTGAACACTTTGTATGAAGAGTATAGAGGTGCCAAGAAGGATGAATTACTGGTGATGAACTGTGCTCCTGCCATTGACCAGATGGATGCGTCCTCGGGATGGATTCGGCTGACCGGTGATGTGATGGCGCTTGGAAGCACAGAGGCAGGGAAGGATACTCTGGAGGACTTCATGACCGCCCTTTACGAGAAGAGGAGAGAGGGAGGTCAAATCTTGGTGGATGATGACATTGAGAGTGATATTGAGGGAAGCTATGTTGAAAGCGATGTTGAAGGCGGTGGTATTGGTGATGGTGGAAGTGGTGGTGGTGATAGTGGTAGTAGTGGTGGAAGTGGTGGAAGTGGTGGCAGTGGTGGTGGTAGTAGTGGTGGTGATAGTGACAGTGATGGAAGTAGTGGTGGAAGTGGTGGCAGTGATGGAAGTAGTGGTAGTAGTGGTGGTGATAGTGACAGTGATGGAAGTGGTGGTGACGATAGTAGCGATGATGGTGATGATAGTGATAGTGGTGATGATCGTGGTGATGATAGAAGTGTTTGTGGTGATGGTGGCAACGAAGAGATCGATTCATTCGATCGCATGATGGGTTATGTGCAAGAGAGCACTCATGCTCTTCAAAGAGAGATTGACGAAGAAAGCGAGGAATCACTAGCGACGAAGTGGACACCGCCTACGCTAGTTCACCAGGTGAATAAGAAGAGAGGGAGAAAGAAGACCATTAAATGGATACGGTCAATGGCGGCAAGGGAGAGGGAGATGTGTCCTCCGCTTCCGATGACTAATCAGCAGTACAGACTTCTGAACTATATGTACTTGTCTACGGTTCAAAGGATCGTCTTATGGAGAACATACAAGAAGAGGGTCTCGATGAAGAGGGAGATTGTGGAAAAGGAACTGCAACTGAGTAATAATGTGAGTCAAGTGACAAAGGGGACGGTGAAGGGTGTCTCTGATAGTTACAAGAAGAAGACGAGTGATGAGCTTCAAGGCAAGGGAATGACATACAAGGAGCAGCTGAGCGGAATACAAGAGTTGAGTGAGAGTGCATGATGCTATTGACGGTTAGATAAGAGAATACAGAAGGTGTACCCTGGCTCCCTCTTCAACACGTTCTCTATTCCGACGCTAAGGGGTGGAGTCGTGAAGGAGTCCGTGGTTGGGATTGGTTTTGTATTAAAGAAGGCGGTAGTGGAGTTCCAGAATACAACCCACATCATGTACATCGACGCCTGCTTCTGTAGTGATGGATGGAACATTCTCCTGGCGTGCTTCATTGATGGCAACCATCACATTCAGCCGCTAGGGTTCCGCTTGTGCCATTCAGAGAGCTACGCGAACTGGTATTTCTTTTTGAGGGAGATTTGGTTTTGTGGTGTTGATAGAATTGGCGATTTGGTTGTTTACAGTGATGAAAACAGGGCGATTAAGAGCGCAGTGAGGAAGGCCTTTCCGGGTTGTGAGCACTGCTTCTGCTTTGTCCATTTGGAGCGAAATATACAGAAGAAATGGTGCACCGAGTATGGGAAGATTGATGAGACAGAGACGGAGAGCATTGAGGCATTGAATGAGTTTGTGAAGTGTTTGAATGGGGCTTGCATTGCTACTACAAGGAGGGAGTGCAAAGAGTGGATTGAGAGAATGAAGTGGTGTGAATCGCAATTCAGAGAGGAAGATGATGGTGAAACACCAGTTTCGGACTACGTGAAGAGAAGGTGGTGGTTGTTCATGCACACGTGGCGGTTCAACCACCTGATGGTCAGAACCACGAATCCGATTGAGAGCTGCATGAGCAGTCTCTGCAGGAGGATGTGTGGGTTGGGATGTGCGAGAGAAGCGAATCTCTTCAATCGCTATCGCATCCTAGTGACCTGGATGATTCTACGGATGAAGAGAAGAAGGGAGGTGTTGAGTGGTGGGAAAGCAGTGGTTCCTGTGGTTGAGGGCGGAAAAACCTATGGAACGTGGATTGTGCGACAGGTGATACTGAGAGCACATCACGTGGAGTGCTATAAGCATTGGTTTTTGGTGAGATTGGTGAGTGGAGGTGAAATGGATGTGGGAGATTGGAATGAAAGAGTGTTCAAGGTGAGGGACTGTGCACATGACAGAGAGTATACGGTGAATCTCTCTGATCGCACCGATCCCTGCTCATGCCACAGAAGTCGTTGGGAGAAGACACCCTGTGTTCATGTCATTCTCCTGCTGGACTACATGAAGCAGTGGTGGAGAGTATGGGAGTACGTGGGTGATGAGTACACTCTACAAGAGATTGAGAAGAGTTGTGAGTGTGTGGGTGAGGATGAAGAGGAATTGATTGAGTGGATTCAGACATGGAAGCAGGAGAAGAGAGAAACTGGGAGAGAGATTCATGTTGAGCGTTCGCATGGCAATGGTCAGAAGAGAGCCCGCTTCCGCAGTACCGGGGAGTGACATGCATGACTCGTTAGTGACACTCTTGTTCTATGAATGTGTTTCCTACACACACTATCTAAAACACATGCTAGAACAAACAATGGGAAAACAGTTGTAGTACGTTACACAAGCGGACAGCGGGGAAAGCTAGACCACTAGCACCTTCCAGTTCTCCGTCGCCACACTGCCACCGTCGTCCACGTACTTCAGCGCCACGCAGTTCTGGCGCATCGCCTCCTCCTTCACCTCGTCATTGGGCCAGAAGCAGCGGCCCTCGCCGTGCGCCACTCACACGCCCAGTAATGCCAGCAAGAAGGTATCCGGGCTAGTGTAGTACGCCTCGAACTGCACCTTCAGCTCCCTGTTGAACAGGTTCGTCGCCGCCCACCCGCGTGCCGACTCGAGCATGCCTGCGTTGATGTAGTCACCATCCTCTCATGCATGCTGTATCGCGACCGAGGTCGAAAACGCTCATCAGGATGCATGAGTGATTCACACTCATGATCGTATGGGGTGGCGGAATGAAACAAGGGGACCACTAACGAGGCAACAGTACATAGAACATAACGACAAGTCACTTCCTGCGATGATGTGAAATCATGTGCAAGGGTTGCCACCTGCAACCACATGGTACACATAGATGACCGACTATATTCATTGGTCTTGATGGTTTCGAGTAACGACGCTTCCCTGGACCCAATTGAACATGACTGATAGGACCCAGGAGGGATCCCTCCGCTGCAGTCAAAGCGTGCAATTGATGGCCCATACACGAGCAGTAGGGAGGTGGAGGCCATCAAGGAGGAATCATCAAACGGTTCGGAGAATCCTCAATCGACATCAGAACGGGCACATAATAGACAACACCAAGAAGTGATTGGCACACAGGAAGGAACACCCCAGCTTCATGGCGAAGGATACTCTGGTTTCACTATGAATGCTGCTTGCCACAGTGGCAGATGATCTCATACTGGAAGAAGAATCATGGAAAACAATCGATCTTAGGAATACTGCGAGGTAAGGATTAAGTCGTATAGGAAGGACATGAACAGCACAATTTCAATACATCAGGCAGCAGTAAAGGCATCATCAAGGCTGGAATACACCATTACGGAAGGACACTTGTCGCAACCATCCTATTCAACAATACTACACTCGATTACCAAGGAATGACGCGTTGACAAGAGAATCGAAAGAGATAATGAGCGAATGGTTGAATCGACAAAATAGTGGCGATTCTAGCCACTGGACCATTTGAACCAGAAATCACTTGTACTCTTAAGCTGATCTTATCGCTTCTATGTAGGATGATGGGACTTTCAAAATCCTTACACCTAGTGGCTCCGATTCTTCGACAGTCCATGCCTGTACTTTATCTCTGTTTACGAGGTTGCCACTCCAGTGGTGAGTAAGACTCACAATTTCATACTGATACGCGGAATGCCGATATCGTAACGCAGCCTGTTCCATTCTGTACGTCGTTCCGGTGTATTCCCTAATGGATTCAACGCCACTTCCTGATTCCTGCGTGTACCGAAGAGGAGACTCGGAAGACGTACCGCATACCGTGTCTGTGGTGTAATCCTCACGCATGAACCTTCCAGCATGACCTATGGGCCATACACCCGTTGCCCATTCCATGTACTGTACGGACGACCATCAGTTCGAGATGAAAGAAGTATGCGCCATTCCAAGGCAATTCTGGGTACCACCGAAGACCAGCATGCTCTTATCATGTCCCCTCTATTCTACATTGTTCCGCTCGAAGCGAGAGCCTCGTCATTTCACTTTCATCTTCCTATCGCTGTTTTTCCGGAGGCAACATGGTGATCGACGACGAGAAGGGGCCATATTATTGAATGTCCATCATGCAGGACATGCTGAGGGAGGTGCGTCGCCTGATCGTCGTGATGACCTTCAATGACGACTCATCGGCTTCGAGACCTCCACCCTCCAGCCCGAGCACCCCGGCCTCCCCTCCAAGTGCGTGCATCAGTTCATGTCGCCCATCCTGCTGTCCGCCGAGACGCACAGCCTCCCCTCGGGCGTGGAGCCCTTCCCTGGCGCGGAGACGGGCACGGGCGGCCGCATCCGCGACGTGCAGGCGATGAATGCGAAGGTGACGGCGAGCACTGTGGGCTACTGGGTGGGCGCGCTGAACATCCCCGGGTACGAGCTGCCGTGGGAGGAGACTCTCCGAGTGGGCGAGGGCTGCTGACCATCGATATGGACGCCTCGAACGGCGCATCAGATCAAGTTCGGCGAGCCGGTGATCACGGGCTTCACGCGCTCCTTCGCGCAGCGCATCCCGAACGGCGACATCCTGAATGGCGACCTCCCGAACGGCGACATCCTGAACGGCGACCTCCCGAACGGCGAGCGCCGCGAGTAGCTGAAGCCGATGCTGTTCTCGGGCGGCGTGGGCCAGCTGGACGACCGGCACCTGCACAAGGGGCAGCCGGAGAAGGACATGGTGGTGGTGAAGGTGGGAGGTCCTGCCTACCGCATCGCTCTACCACATCGCTCTACCACCTCGCTCTACCACATCGCTCTACCACATCGCTCTACCACATCGCTCTACCACCTCGCTCTACCACATCGCTATACGACATCGGTTTGAGCGGCGCCTGCCCGACGCGGTGATCTCCCCCGAGGCGGACAGCAGCGCGTCGGTGGTGACGTGCCCGGCGAACAGCAACAAGTGCGAGTCGACGCTGCGCTTCACGAAGGAGTCGCGCGAGAACGTGCACGCGTGCTACTGGTTCAGCCGCGACCCCGGCTACTGGAAGAGCTACGAGAACCTGCACCTGAAGGTGATGCAGCCGGGCGAGCTGACGGTGGAGTCGCTGGAGGGCTTCTCGAACCGCGGGCTGGTGGTGAACCAGACGAAGGTGTTCCACATCAGCGGTTACTCGACGCAGGACAAGGTGCATCTGGTGCAGAGCGGCCAGGACTGCGCCGACGCGAGCGCGTACGTGTACACGGCGGACGTGTACACGGCGGACGTGGAGGCGGGTCACTTCCAGTTCACCCTTAACCTGCCCGAGGCGCTGGCGGGCTCGGTGTACCGCCTGTGCTACGCCTTCGGCGCGGAGACGCCGGTGCAGACGAGCAGCACAGTGGCGGTGAAGTCCATGCCGGGCTTCGTGGGCGTGCTGGAGGGCACGGCGGTGGACGCGGAGCAGAGCGTGAACGCGGTGGTGCTGACCAAGGAGAAGAAGCTGGTGTTCCCGGCGAACAAGGCCATCAGCGACAACGACCGCTTCCTGCTGGTGAAGTCGCAGAGCGAGTGCGCGGCGGCGACGGCGTTCCAGCCGATCAACTCGGAGGGCGCACAGCTGTACTTCAGCGTGCTGCGCTCGGCGGCGGAGGAGGTGAACACGGAGCTGTTCGGCTGCATCAAGTTCAATGGCGAGCCGGCGCTGTTCCTGCCGCAGGTGGCGATCCGCGTGAAGAGCTTCGCGGGCCTGACGGCGACGGCGGGCGACGGTGCGGTGCTGGTGCTCACGCAGCCGAAGACCTTCGTGGTGAGCGCGGAGGGCGACAGCGTGATCATCGCGTCGACGTCATGTGAGGACGAGAGCGCGGCGAACCGCCTGGTGTTCCCCGTGGTGGCGAGCGGCGAGCGCCTGCAGACGACGGTGACGGTGGGCGTGGAGGGCATCGAGCCGTCGACGCCGCGCGCGTGGTTCCTGTTCTACCGCTTCGTGCACGAGAAGCCGGCGGTGACTTCGATCCTGATGGAGGTGGACGGCTTCACGAGCGCGGAGGCGCTGACGGTGAGCGTGGGCGACAAGCTGAAGGCGGTGGTGAAGAAGGAGAAGCAGTACGCCTTCGCGACGGCGCAGGGCGCGCGCGCGGGCGACCGCGTGGCGCTGGGCTGCAGCTGCGAGAGCCTGCTGACGCCGATGGAGGAGCTGAACGCGTCGGCGACGGCGACGAAGCCCGCGAGCGTGGAGGCGCTGATGGTGGAGGAGGACGAGAAGGCGCTGCACGACCTGTGGGAGGCGACGTCATTCGAGCTGGACAAGCTACAGTCGAACCCCGCGTGCGCCGAGCAAGAGCAGGAGGGTCTGAAGAGGCGCCACAAGCCCGCGTGGAAGCTGACCTACGAGCCGCGCGCCACGCCGGCGGAGTGGCTGGCGAGCGCGTCGAAGTACCACGTGGCGATCATCCGCGAGGAGGGCTCGAACGGGGAGTGTGAGGTGGCTGTGAGAGCGGCGGGCTTCGAGCCGTGGGACGTGCACGTGCGCGACCTGCTGAGCGGGCGCATCATGCTGCATGGCATGGAGGGCTTCCGCGGCACTGTGTTCCTGGGCGGGTTCAGCTACGCGGACGTGCTGGAGTCGGCGCGCGGGTGGAAGGTGTGGTAGGAACTTGTGCTGTTCAGCAAGTACTGCTATTATGCGTTCGACTACATTTGACAACCGACATCTGCGATTCATGTAATCATCAGGTATGTGAGAAGCAACGGCGTGTATGCACTGTAATGAGAGAGTATTTGTTGCAACAAAGCGATTTCAATGGCAGTATCACTGTTTTGACATGGGAACCCAAGAGTCAGTTTGGAAGAATGTGTGTCATCACATGAACCATCATGAGTGTTCATGACAGTTCATGATGGTTCATGATAGTTCATGATGGTTCATGATAGTTCATGATAGTTCATGATGGTTCATGAATGTTGATGATTGTTCATGATGGTTCATGAATGTTGATGATGGTTCATGAATGTTCATGAATGTTGATGAATGTTGATGACAGTTCATGAATGTTCATGACAGTTCATGCATGTTCATGAATGTTCATGGTCGCCTATTTCAATAATGAATAACAAATCATCAAGCGTTTAGCGGGGTGTGCGAATATGATAGGGATGACCAGTGACCAATATGTGATACAAAGGAATATAGTAGGTAATTAAAGAAAAGGTGCCACTTTTGCAACGTGCACCCAAGCCCTTCAGTTCATATGAAATAGGAACAAAACTGGGTTCCTTTGAAGTCCATTTGTTTATAGTAGTATAGTTATGACTCCGAAATGCATCATGGACATACTGGTATGGATTGATGCGGTAGATCATTGAAGACTGATGCCTTGTAACACCATGGAGAGGGATGAAATAACGGATTAAGAGTAGATTACAAAAGAGAATGAGTAGAATCATTATACTAGTGTAAGTATTGTCCATAAGGAATCTGTGGACATGTAAAGGAGTTTCATCCATTTGTAGCCCTTATTCCATGCATATATGCAATTGGGGTCTTCAACAGTCCCATTTGTCCCATTTGTTATTTGGTCCAAACTTGGCTTTGCTGAAAATTAGTTCATTTGTATGTCCATTCTTTGTACAATACTCCATTTGTTGAGCAAACACTCATCCATAGATAGATTGAAAACAATTGGTTAGAGCATCTCATTCCCCTTTCTCTCCACTATTTCATGTGCTGCTACAAACACTCTTCCTTATCATGGCCACTCTTTATCCAATGGTCTAGATATGTACTTATATATCTCTCTTGTGTAGGTGATGTTTCTTGTTTCATAATAGCTGTTGTTGAATCTGATACTATAGGCATCCTGTATCTTTAGGAATAGATTGTTGAGAGTGGGCAGTAGGAGTGATTCAACATTTCCTCCATCCCGCCTAAGTACTGGATGAAACTTATAAGAACCACCTGAGTAAGGAACTCTATAGTAGGCAATCAAGAGGGACACAACGGCTTGATCAAATCGATGGTTATCGAGGGAGGATTCAACTGGAGCAATGCACTTTCGTGTGTAGGCACACATCTGGAATGTGGGGACAAAGCAATCGCGAATCGTAGCGTTGTTGTAATCCATGATCAACACTCCACTGGAGATCATTGCACGCTTGCTAGGAACGAAATGGCTAAAGAGGCCGTTCTCAACCAGAAACTGCTGTGTTTTGTTGTGCACCCAAATGCCCACGTTGCCAGCAGAGGGTGGAGAGTAAAGACCATAGTGTCGAACCATTGTTAACTCCCGGCTGATTCCCTCTCTGATAAGGTCTCCGGCATCCAGCCAATAGAAGATGCCCTGCCATTCATAAAACACATCCAAGTAGGGAATCACTTTGAAGGCATAGCCTCCCCTCTGCATTGGGTTCTCTTCAATGTACCACCACTTTGGAACACTTGTCCAGTTCAGTCTACGATAAGAAAGGACTCCAGTGGAGGCCATCTTTCGTTGTATCTGGAGAATCGTATCGAAATGAGCGTACAGTTTGGCTCGGATGTCACTGCTCATACCACCGTCAAGATAAGCATAGGAAGCATAGGGATCAGCCAAAACCATCGAGTACAAGCAGTTGAAGGACGCGTAGGCATGATTCTCTGTAGCACCAGTCATCATCAGAACATCAGACGTTTGGTGAGAGAATGGGGGTATTTCACCCGTAACGACTGCTTCATTCATCCCATCAAACCGCCCACCAAAGTTCTCATACCGTAGACTCTTGTTGTGATACAGCTGATTGAAGGGGATGGGATAGACAATGTCATCATAGTCATACTCTATGAATGAGTACGAAATGATATTTCATACGATTCTTTTCATACGCAGCAAAGTCAGGAAGAGATGGGATGGGAATAGATGGTTTGTCATATGCACTGGTACTCACTACCATCTTGCAGGGTGCATAATGGGTAACCTGCTTAGAAGAGGTAATAGCGAGTAGAGATGAGTTGTACAGTCTCCAGTAGAGGACAAGAAAGGCGAGCAGAAAGGGGATGACTATTATTGAAGTCTGCTTCATGATAGGTTATTCTGTGACTCAGTTAATGCTGCAATGGAACACTGTCAACAAGTGATGAAACTCCCAGTAGTACGGTGGATGCTGTTCTCACAACTCCTATATTTCATTAAGCATCACAATGAGAGGGAGTATCATTTTCTTCTTCTTTGCTGGCTGTTGTCTCTTTTGTTATCGACTCCTTCTGAATAGCGGGTTTCCTTTTTTCAGTGTTGTATCATTGTGTAGTTCTGTCCAATCTGCTTGGTTGTACATCCCAACTACCACCCAAGTGTCTTTCAAGTATCTGCATGGTAGAAGTCTCATGAAGTGATGTAACACGTAGACATCCGCATTGTGAGTGAGAAGAATCATGTGTTCAAACCCATCCGTCTCATCACCTCCCTATTCTCATGGAATAGACTCTCATGAAATCCGACCCGCCTCAATGGAACCCTATCTCAACAGTTCTCTTCCTCTATCCACCAGAGAACAGTACAACAAAGACACATATCATCTCTTCCAGCCTCTTTCACTTCCAAAGAGAGTGTTGCGATCAATTGCAAGACTCTTTGGGTTTGAGGATCGAGCCTACTTCAATGGAACGCAAATCGATTGTGTTTCCTCCTCCCCGTTTTCACCTGTAGATGCTGATCCTGAGGTGTTTCCCATCTACACTACGGATCAGTTTCCCATCACCAACGCTACCTACATGTCTCACTTCCCTCCTCTTCCTCCCATCTACTTAGGCCTTCATGCAAATCAGTCCTGTGCTGTTGACATTGCGAATGTGCTTCCTCCATTCCTGCAATCCATACGCAATGCCTCTGTTCCTATGCCAGTGTCTGATAAGGAGTGGAGAGACAGAAACGCCATTGTGGACAGGGACATCATCGAAAGGGAGCAGTGGGCACAAAAGACCGAGGCTTACAAGAGAATGCGTGGTGCGTCGTTGGCTGAAGTGAATGGCGTTCTTCCCTCCGATCACTTGGGAGCCAAGTACTCTCGATTCATCTACAAGGATGTTCGCAACCTCGAAACCATGATAGTGGAGAAACTGCATGAGGAAATGAAGGGAATGGAGTGCATGAGGAGTGTGGTGAAACGCTTTGAGGAAATGAAGAAGGAACTGTCAACCACGGAAGCAGAGGAGAAGAAGGCGATTCGCAGGGAACTGGAAAAGAACCAGGAGTCACCGGATGTGGTTGTTCCAGAGAGTGCAGTGCTCCATGAGTTTAACAGTCACAAGGAAGCACTCACAAGCCTAAGGAGGTTCTTCTTCTACACCACTTCCTACAAATCAGAAGGAGCCCATGGCTGTGATGGTTGCTATGATATGCAGAAGGCTCATCCACTCACGAAAACGGCTTCCTTCCCAGATGGGGTTGTGATGCGTTGTTTTATCGGCAATAGGGAAATCCCCAACTTCCATGGTGTTCATTGTCTGCGCAGAATCGAGGGGTGACTTGTAGTGGTGTTTCCCAAACCGGATGATCCATTTGATGTGACGGGTGTTGTGGCAGGCAACTACAACCGCTTATTTGCACTCCAGCAGTTACTGAATCGCTGGAGGGGGTAGGCATCACAGTGGGGTTGATTAGACTAGTCCCATCTCCATTGTTCTTCACTGTCCAAGCAACTACGAAACACAAATACTGTCCTTCATTTCATCCTATTCCTTTCCCATCCGTATGACCCTCATCCTCTATGTGGTGGACTCAACTCACCCTCACTACTCCAACTTCCCCGTCAACTATCTTCGCAACCTCGCCATCAAAGCCGTGCGAACCACGCACTTCCAGATTCTCGACATGGATTTGCGAATGACCCGTTGGAGTGTTGAAGCGGAGTGACTTGTAGTCAACACGTATGACGAAATCAAGAGGTTGCCAGAGTACATCACTTCCAGCAACACTTCTGCCGTCATTCTGCCCATCTTCTTCTTCAATCATACCACTGTGTTGGATCACTGTGACTCTGTTGAGAGTTGCGCTTATCTGTGTTCCTTCATTTGACTATTCACCTATAGAACCAACTACTATCAGCCAGAGAACAAGCTCGATCTGATCGCTTGTATCGCCACGAAGAACTGCATCTCCAACAAGCGTCTTGTTCGGACTCACGCATTTCTTTCCTTCATCCCATGATTGAATAGATGTATGTGATGCCCGAATGGTTTGTGACCTCTCCCTCCTCCCCTGTTTCACGCATTCGTTGCTTCATGACGGACTTCATGGAACCCTATCTCATGGTGCGTCTCTCTCCAGACCTGCCTCTGTTTGATGATCGGTTTGTGAACTATGGATACAACAAGGTGGAGTACGTGGAGAACCTAAGACAAGCCAGTTTCTCGTTTTTCATTCTGAATCAAGCCTTCGCCATGGACTTCCCTCATCCCGAGTGAGAATGAGTGATGCTGTTGAAGAATAGCACAGAGTTCAGAACGGCGTATCATAATATGATTCACAGCAACAGCGGCAATCCCATGAAGGATGTCTACAACGATTTGCAGAAGAAGTTCAATCGGGACTTCCAGTATCGCGAGTCTTTTCCGGTATGTTACTTGCGTCAGTTGGCGTACTATGAGGAGTTGTTGGGTGTTTGTTGCTGAGAATTGAGATATCTTGTCATTCTATTCCTGATTATGAGAAGTCTCTGTAGGAGGGTGGAATGCAACATGAATAGAGTGGTTATTCCAGTTGTGATAGAAAGGATACAAATCTGGGTAATGAATTCAGCAATTCAGATTATTCCTGTCAACTATCATGCACTTCATCACCCTTCTCTTCATGACTGCTTTGTCACTGATAGTCTCATCGAATTACTATCATTCCCATTTCCATCAACCTGCTGTCCTTCACGCTGTGTTATTCGACACAGAGGAGAGTAACGAGTGTAACCCTTGCTGCAGGAATGAAGAGTAGATGATGAACGGTTGTGTTCCAGAATCCTTCACATTACAAGCAACAGCTCAGAATCAGTGATCGTTGTGAATGCTACTGGTGGTGGGCTGGGTCATAAGATGCTATCCACCAGCATGGCTGTAACATACGCTCTCCTCACAAAGAAGAGACTCTATTGTTGGTAACTGAATCATCAGTTAGGAATAAAGTACCTCGATAAACCCACGACACTCCGATAAACCCAAGAATGACCCCCGCCTTTTCCAGAAGTTATAGTGTAGAATGGTAGTACTCAGTGTATAACCACCGCCCATAGCATGACCCCTCCCCGAACTGAGGAAGTTTCCGAGAAATGAAAATGCAAAGAAGAATTCCGGAAAATGCGATATCCACAAGGAAGGGTTTTGGGCAGCCCAAAAGGGTACTATCATGTGTAGCCCTGTTTGTTAGGAACAAACATAATTTCACGACCTCATAGCCACCTCAGCACAGGAGATCATCACCAGAATTGCGATGTCGCGATTGATGGCGGAATGGGTTGCTGACTGGCAGTTGATCGTCTATTGAGGAGTGGTCTTCAGAAAGCAAGGTAGTTGCCTCCCAGGCCTCCTTGATGTTCTTTCTCGTGAAGGCACTGGAAAAGGCGTCCCTTGAAGCCTCCAGCACGGGAACAATCTGGCTGTTCTCCATCCACTTTCTGAGGAATTGCTTGTAGGGTGCATACACACCGACATCAAGTGGCTGGAGAAGCGCTGTTGTCCCCGCGGGGAAAAGTAGGAGATGGATGTTCTTCTTCGCTAATTGCTTCGCAATCCGTGGGTCGTACCGGCTGCCATGGGGATCAGCAAGTATCAATGCATGCTCTTCACAGTTACCACCTCTCCTCTTGTCGACCTCCGGAATTGCGTGATTCACGATCCACCAGTACAGAGCGTTGTTATCGACCCAGCCCTTCTCCGTTTTCTTCACACAGTTACGCGGGATACCAATCTGCTCTGCAATCCGCACAGCATTGTTCTTCTCAGGAATAAGGTACACTTCGTCCATTCGGTCCCCTACCGCGTTTATGCACCCCATTAGTGTGAAATGCGCTCTCGGGTGGCCTTGGTGCCTTGCAGCCAGTGTCCCCTTCTTATGAGGTACATAACACCTGGGGGCTTTGTCTTCTGGCGAAACCCAGGACTCGTCAAAATTCCAGACGTTTTGGTACTTGATGTGGTAATGGTCAATCACGTCACGTACCTTCTTAAAGAAGCCGCGCACTTCATCAATAGGAAGCAGCTCATTGGCCTCATACGCATTCTTGCACGGGACCGTCTCAAAGCCACCCTCCTTGAGTAAATGAGCAATGTAGTCATGAGACACAAGTCGGCGTTTCTTCAGCAGGGAGGGCCGCTTGGACCTGACGATTTGGGATACATATCTTTGCATGTCGGGGTACAAGGGGGGATCCCCACTTCCCACTCCCTTATCCACCCAGCTCCAAAACTGGACTTTTTCTGGATGCAGCAAATAGCTCGGTCGTCCGTTGTGCCCCACCTCCCTTCCCTCGCGCATTGCATGTATTGCATCATAAAACTTCTGTTTGCTGAGTTTCAGGCGCTTCTGAAGATCGCGGCTGGATTCCTGATCATCGCAATGCGCGTCTCCCATCGCCCGTTTTGCCGCTGCAAACTTCTTTCTCGGAGAATACTCCTTCTTTACGCTGTTTTCCGCGAGAGTTTTCTCCGTGGGATGCCGAAATAAGGAAAAAGTGAAGGATTGGGCAGAATTGGGGCCGATTTTTCTCACGCCCAAGGAAGAATCTTGAGGCTTTGATTGTTGGAGCTGTAATGGCATGCTATAACAAACACGTATATGAAATTAGAATCGGAAAAGGCGGGGGTCATTCTTGGGTTTATCGGAGTGTCGTGGGTTTCTCGAGGTACTTTAGTCAAAACACCAGCTGCAATCCTCAATTCCATTGATTCCTGCTTCAAGGATAGGGAATACCCTGACGGTTGGTTCTGCTATGCATGATCATTTCTAGAAACACTTCCTCCGCATGTCTGTAAAGGACGATTCTCCTGTTTCACTATTGTCAACGATACGGTGGACTTTGCTACAGCTCTACAGGAGAACACAACACTGCAAGATGCTCTGCTGCTAGTCAGATATGTTTACAATGACCAGAACAGAGAGATCCTCAATAGAAATGGAGTGATGAGAGAAGAGGAATCGATGAGCGATTATCAGAGGAAGCTCTATCAGTTGCTTCTTCGTCCCAACAGGAGAATAAGGGAGGAAATCAGTCAAATGAGGAGTGCAGTGCACCAACGAAGTGTTTCGATTGGAGCCCATATTCGGACTGGTGGATTGCTGGCTAATGATTGTGAAAGGGTTTCGATGGTGGATCAGCAGACACTGGAGACCATTCCCAGTCGAATTGAGAGTATGCGAAGTCTCCTCACCAACAATACCAAAGATGTGTCTGTGTATCTCTCCAGTGACTCTGATAAGGCTCTCTCCTATCTTCGTGAACAACTCAATCCCGATTATTTGATCATCGTCGCATCGAATCACACAAGAGGCCATACAACAGGAAAGTGGTTGTCTGAAGGAACAATGGATGGAGCCCTATTGGATCTCTTCGTTTTGAGTGACTGTGATGCGCTTCTCACTACACAGGGAAGTGGATTTAGCCTTGCTGCAGAAACCCTGTCAAAGTCAAGTGTCAAACAGGTCATTCCAGTGAAGAGAGGAAGAGTAGAGTGTGAAAGGAAACGGTCAAAGTAGTCGTTGTTTGTGCTTTACCAATCGTTGAATAACTGAAACACAATCAGAACACAATTTCACGGAGAAAGCTCACAATTTGTTTATCACTATGAGCTTTTCCGATTTGAAGATTTGCGTTGTGGGTTTGGGTTATGTGGGTATGCCCATGGCTGTGGCCTTCGCCGAGAAGGGAGTGAAGGTGATCGGTTTCGATGTTTGCAAGCCCAAGATCGAGGCCTACCTCAACGGCGAAGATCCTACCTGCGAAGTCGGTACGGAGAGACTCGTCAAGACCCTCAAGGGCGGCAATCTCTTCCTCACCTACGATCTGGAGCAGATCCGCTCTGCCAACTGACGTATCTCCATGACGCATGCAGTTCCATTGCTGTAATCATAACTATTGTATTGTGGGTAATGTGACTTATGTGGTATCATACAGCACGATTCCATTTGGCATGCCTTGAATCCCATCATGTTGGCTACAGCTGTGTATGCCACTTCTAATCATTCACTATGTTATGTGTGTCCCAAATTGCTGCTTACTTCCTGCACAGGATAGAGTATTACTGATTTGCCTTACCAGGGGCTGCAAACTACTCCGTTCTCCATGGTATCTCATCTTGTTGTGATAGCCACTCGCCAAATAAAGAAAAATGATGATTCAGGAGAGTGACAAAAGTAAAGCGTTCTTTCCTTACTCCAAAAGCAGTAACTATTTCATGGATAGCCACAGACACACACACTATGAACAAATGGTCTCATTCTCAAATCAATCATTCTGCTTTCTGGGCTTTTATTCATACTTGTTCAATACTATCCATACGAAGAAGGAAATGCCCCAAAGGCGACTATCAACTGTCGCAATTGCCACCCTTATTAGTAAGCCTTGAATGAGATCTCAGTATCATGGAATATGCAATCAATGCCTTATTGTTTCGAAAAGAACTGCCTATAGAGTTACAGTTCTTGGACCGTCCTAGGTCATATCTGTTCTTTGTAATATGATCTATGAGGTGGGTATATTCGCTCAGTATACCAATTCTCTGTTGATGTTGCTGCATTACTGCTTTCCTTTAATCCGTGGTCGAGCCAACTTCTCTCATCTTTGTCAGTTATATATGTGGATTGAGATTGTATATATGCTTTCGAATCTCTTCCATCGTGCATTCAAGGTGATGTGTTCAGATCACTTTAAATGTATGTGCTGCTGAATGTACATTGGTAGCTCTATGCAATGATGACTGAATCTGAAAGAGTGACCAGATGATTTAGATTTCGTCGAAGGGGGTGAAAACCGAAGTTGCTGCATTTTGCCTTCTAATCGCATCTGTGGTGTTGTTGCTTCCCAATTCGACTTCTATCCATGTGATTACATGTGCCCTCTGTTTCCGCTATTGCAACACCTTCTATGGAATGTAGCTGTCTGGAATCGGAGTATAAAGGCCACGAAGGAATGTAATTGCAATTCATGTGGATGAGTAGCATTCCTGGCTTATCATGCATTCTGTGATGAAGTACTCGTGGTGCATAGTGTGAATTAGATAGCCAGAATCTGTTCATTGTGTCTATTCTCATTGCGAGTGAATCTATGCAATATGACATCGGTATTGATTCTATGGTACATGCATTGACTCCTGATTGTGATGGAATGTGGGTTGTTGGGGTATGACGATGCATTGATGATTGATGTGCAATGTGCACTGTTGGTGGTAGCGCTTCTTATGTATGCTTATGACTGGCATTCCTTCAATCTGGAAGAGTATGAAATGGAATGGGTAGTTGAGCTGATGCTGATGGTGATGCTTAGGCGACTAGCTGCTATCTGGTGAAAGGAACGTGTATATGAGTGAAGACATGAGGCAGTGAGTATGCATGTGTGAGGGCGTGATTCAATTGTGTTTGTTGAAGAAGAGTTGAATGATGAGAATTGGAATGAGAGATCGTAACTCCAACTACTTCTCTCTTCTGCCATATCGTCATTCAAACACACCCTTTCTTTCTTCTCTTTGTTTTACACATGTCTACCACCAATCCACATCTTCAGAAGCATCGCAACATGGTCAGAAGGGGGATAGAGAGTGAGAAATGGGGTGAGAAGTGAGAGGAGGGGCTGATGGGTGGGTGAAATGGAACGCTCAGAAGGGTTTGAAATGATGAACATAGTATGTACGTAGTGTCCAATACAATGCTTCGGCCTTATGGCTCATCTCGTGTGAATCGCGATTCATGTGATTCGTCATTCCTAGTCGTATTACTATCTTCCTTACATTCAGTATTACACACTAGAGTGATTGTACTACACATTGAATGTGATTGGGGAGGATTGAATAGAGAGTCGCGACAATCGCTGATTAACCGCGGTAAGCCGAGTAAGACCATTCTTCTCAGATAATGGAAATGAGGTATGCGAGAGTGCGTGTGGTGAAAGGGATGATGGATCGGAGGCTGACTAGGAAGGGAGCTGGCCACTCTCTTCCGATGTTGTTCCTCCTTCCAATCGCACATGGACGATGGTTCTCTGAGGGTGAGTGAGTTGTTTTGACTGTTTTCTGTCTTGTGAGGGTGGTACTAACGGAGTAGACTGGTGGGATTTGTCGTTAGACTTGATGATCTTGAATGTTGATGAATTGGTGTTGGATGAGTTGCTATACGGGTGTAACGCATGGATCTGCGTGGATCGCGGTTGTACGAGCCTTGACTGATTCCATTGTCTTATCTGTCTTATCTATCCTTTTCTGTTATTCTTAATGCTACTCATTTCATGTGCGCAGTGATTTGGGTATGCTGATTGTCATTCCTTGATTCCTCTTCTTTCTCTTATGTAATCCATGTTATAAGCTTCTTATGCGGAGGTATGCATTCTGTATCATCAATACCATGACTGTAGTTTCGCATTGTGATGGACTCTTTCATCTGGTTATTTGATGTTGCTGCATGTATCCTGTGATATCCGGACTTCACTCCTTGTTGTGATGTAGCTCCCTTCTGGTCTAATGCTGATTCTGTGGTTCTTGGTGTATGTGTGTCTGCGTGTGGACTGCCTGGTGATGCAGTATGTGACAACCCTCGAAGTGCATGCTGTGAGCCTGATCAACTCATGGTGTACGTGGAGGGCGTGAACGAGGGTGATTGGATTGTTAGGAGTGAAGGATAGTTGTGTGGTTGTAGTCCGTAGTGTTTGCATGTCGTGTTAACTGACCTTGTGTAGATGTGGTTCTCCGTAGTCTCAGGAGGCACGACTGGCAGTAGTGATGGTCTCTATGTCTCGACGTCGCACATCCGTGCTGAATGGAAGGATATGAGGTGGGTTGTAGTTGTGGTTGTTGATGTGCTAGGTAGTGTGACGTGATGGAGTTCTCGTACCGTCGTGACGATCTGCGTGGTATTCCGCTGCTACTGACCGTCGGCCCTTCCTCTCCTCATCTGCATTTCCTCCATGAGTCAATGGCGTGGAGCCATGGCTTATGGGTATGGGAATGAGATGGAGGAAGGAAGGGTTGATGGTTAGTGGCAGCGGGAGCCGCAGCCGCGGGTGCCCTGGAGCTGATCGCTGTGGAAGCGAGATATTGGGATGAAACTGTGTGTATGAGTTGTTTATTGGTACTACATACTGTGTACGAGCAGCGAGCCCTAGCCTGCCTGCATCGGCTGCATTACTAACATACCCTTATACTTCGCATACTGCATACTCATGCTGAGATAGAACGATCTGCGTGGTAGCTTGTTCACAGGACATCTTCAACACGTTAATGCTCCCTGTCTACGTGGAATTCGAGGTATTGCACACTTCGGCTATATGACCATGAGGCCTCTCTATCAGAATCAGTTGGGTGCCCTCGATTCTATTGAGGTGATCGTCCAAGATTAGTTTTCCTTTATTCTCGGCATGCAAATAGAAGTCGATGCGAGAAAACCAAAATTGGTCGAACCGCAATGAAATAAACCATCATTGTGTAATAAACAGAACTCAAAGTGGCCGTTTTTAGGGTCCTGTCCTAAATAACTAAGGGTCATATGTATCGATTCAGCTCCTATTGTTTTGGGGCGTTATATACCATCTCTGTGATCAGCCCTTCATGATACCAGCACAATCCGTTCTTATGCAAAACCAAATGAGAATCCTTCACATCCTTCTTTAGTACCCATTCACAATACTCTTGATACTTCAGGATCTTCATAAATGGAATCAACACTTCTTCCGTATACTCCCTCATAAATGGATGCTACTCATCATTCTCCATCACAACAAACTCACATTCAGCAACTCATTCACATTCCATCTTTCTTCTTTCTTCTGAAAGCACTTCTTCAGGAAATCAAGTAATTCTTCTGATTCGATGTCATCCTCTTTGAATGGTAACCACAAATCTCCATTCTTTGGGGGTAACTTCTCATTTCTATACCCGCAATACGGTGTGATTCCCATCATTTCAATCAAAGCAATGCCAAGAGACCACACATCACTCTTCATCTCATACTCTCCTTCAAACACCTCAGGTGCAAAACTGCGAATTCCTTCACATTCCGTCTTCCTAATGGAATAGCACTCTGCTTGGGTTGTTAGTCCATAGTAACCCAGCTTCAACACACCATCTTCAGTCAGGAACAGATTCACTGGTCTCACATCCTATTCACTCATTACCTCTTAAAACAGCTTACTCCATGCATGATGCCTCTCTCATGAAGATAGTTCAATCCCAATAAACAACCACGAGCGATTTCACGCAATTGCACCTCGTTCATGTAATCCTTGTGCTCCAAGAATTGTGTGAGAGAATAGCAATCACTGTACTCCATTACAACCTATTCTATCAACTCTGGAAGGAATCACTACCCACAACTCCTCATCCTTCTTCACAACATCTATATACCTCACAAGATGTTCATTACTGCATTCTTTCAATCGTGAAAAGCGTGATTCGATTCCCTTCATATCCAATCCATTCTTCATTCTTGCCATCAATACAATCTCATTTGTAGTTCGATTGCGTGCTTTATATTCGTCAAACCATTCTCTATGCTTCATTGCTTTGATTCTTGTTCATACCCTTCATTCTGCATTTCCAACAGCTCAAAATCGCCTATACGTACTATATCACTCATTATTCCTGTACTGGAAAGGGTATTCTGATTCTTCATTACTTGACTTCGTTTTGTCAACAAACAATAATAGAGAATGTATTATAGTGACTACAATCCTCTCCTCGCGTACAAATCTAATCACGCACATCATCTACCGATTGTTCACCAGCAGCTTCTCTTCGTCCCTCCAGCATGCCTTCCGCACTGCCAATCTTCACCACGCCCCAGATCATCTCGTCACTGTAGGCATTGAACAGATCGCTGTTGAATCGCACCGAAGCACAGAAAAGCACGAATGTCCTGCAGAATGATGCGCGTCCTCCACATCCAGCATCGCCATGTCCACTCCGTCCATGCAGATCTTGCCTCCACACAGCGGATTGAGTGACCCTTTGCCCACCTTCTCGTGCCGGTCCACGCCCTTCAGGATCAGCGGATCATCGCAGCAGCGTATCGGCACGGTCTGCAGCGCCACACGCCCCTCGCTCGGTCAGACGGCACGGCACTTCGGGCTGTTCCTTCCTGCAGCAGTCGCGGATGCGCTCGATGGAGAGAAGGCTCGTCGCACTGCAGGAGACGGTGTGGCACACGCTGCTGACGCTGGAGGACAGCGCCACGCTCTGGTTGGCGGTAGAAGCGGAGGCTCAGCAGGCACGGCGAAGCGAGTGCAGAACCCGTCGTTCGCCAGGAGGGAGAATCTCCTTGTCGGGAGTGTTGTGAGCAGCGCCTCGCGACCGCAGGGGCGATGGAGTCCGCCTACTGGAAGGCGTCGAACAGACCGCGATACGCTGCGAGCCGGCACTGCCGCGAGGGAGGAGCGAATGCACCCACAGCCACGCCAGAGGGATCGTCGTGAATGGCGCGATGACCCGACCCGCACCAACACGTCCAGGAAGAAGCCACCACGTCACGGTTGAAGGGTTCGGGATGCGGCCCACGGGGTTCCCGTCGAAGGACACAGACACTCACCGCCCATCCGTTCACGCACAGGCGCGCGAATCCAGACCGCACAGGCACGCACAGGCACTCACGCACTTGGCGCCTGCTCCCGTCCTGACTCCCCTGCCCGAGCTGCCTCCACACACAGCCCCTGCTCCGTCGCCACTCTGAGGGGTAGAGAAGGACTCCACGATGGCAGCAAGAATCGTCGCAGGCTCCAGACGGAACGAGCCGGTGAGGTCACGTCGCAGACAGCGTGTGCGTCGTCGCCTTGCTGCTCACCACGCAGGGGTCGCATCGAGCGTCAGACTGTCGGTGAACTCGCTGCTGGCGTGGATGTCCCTCGGGTAGGCGGAGGGTGCCACGAAGCAAGTGGGAGAGCGTAGTTACACCAGTGCCGACATCCTCGTCTGCAGGCGGCAGGGACTGAACACCCTGTGCACGCTGCTCTCGTACGGTGCGCCGGCTCGTGCACCCCGTGCTGGGGTTCGAGACGGGTTGGAGGATAAAGCCGCTGGGAGAGGCGATCGGACCGGTGGAGGTCACACAGGAGAGGGTTGGTCCTCATGAGGTCTGTTCAGCGCGTGGGAGTGTGGCGTTGAAGCCGTGGGGCTTCTCGCAGTCCATGACTTGATGTCCGAGGCGGAGGTGAGCAGCATGGTGTTGGGGCACTCCATATCAAGTGTTGCAATTCGCTGTGCTCGTGGAGGTCAATGAAGGCATCACGCTGTTTTCGCTGGCGTTGAGGAAGTGCAACTCCACGATCAGCACGATGTTTGTAATGGTCACTTCAAATGCAGAGCGGATGGTGTTGTGGTACGCGCAGGCATTGAAGGCTTCAGAGGAAAGTGGAATGGCACGAGGAGACTTCGATCAACAGCAGTGATAGGAGAGAAAGATGAATAGAGTGGGGATTGGAAGGATGGAAGTTGAAGAAGACATTAGTGAGAAGAAGGGAAGGAAATGCAGGTGCTCCATGACAAACGAAGCAATATTCCAAATGGAATATATCACTGCCATTCATATCCATGCAATCCATCTCCTATACCACAGAGCAGAAGGCGATCTGTAAAGAAGCGAGTAAGCACAACAATATAGTTCGGAATACAATGTAGCAGTACTACATAATCAACTCCTTCATTTGCCTGTTGTTGCTGCGATTTGTAAGAAAGGCACAGAGACTTAGCCGTAGCAGAGATGCCAATATGCAATTAAGAGCATTCTCCAACCATATTCATTCTCCAATCATGGAAAGCAAGCACACAAGAGGAATTACCACTACACTCGTTTACTCCACTCCTACTCATGCAATTCAGAGATAACACAACATCATCATTCTATTGAAACAGCTATGAACTCTTCTCCACTTCATCTTCGCGCACCAACACCCTTCCTCTTAGCAAGGCATAGAATCCATGGTCACGTTCATACAATCACAAATGCACTTCATTACCTTAGAGATAGCGCATCACGGCATAGTTCTCAATCTTTGGCTGAAACTCCCTTGCTTCCACGTTTAGAACTGGGGAAACTCTTTGGATTTGGCATTTGGCAGCCAAAAAGCGAGGTGTGCCAAATAGCCAAATGCACGTACAGTGGTTTCCTTGATAACCAAGCACAGTGATCGATGGGATGGTAAGGTGAATAGGTTCAATCAGCATAGTCCATTGGATGAGGCTCAACTCCTGATAGCCCCTCCTAGCAATTGCTTGGTTGCGTGGGTACATACCAGATGAACTGTTTGTTACATGAAACAGAAGTGTTGTCTACGTCTATAGTGTCTCATATATGATAGTATTGATGAGTAACGATGTCTATGTGATCAATGGTTAAACCCATGTCGTTTATCGCATATTATCTCACGTTGAAAACACACAGGCGGTTTGTATATTCGTGTATGAATCGAGGCGTGCTATGGCACAGATAGTTACGTAATACCATTCGTATTGTGGTGCTTATGAAATACCATTGTTCAATAGAGCTCAGACCAAGAGAAATAGAGTATCTGTAGCAGAAACAACTCACAAGAAATGGAAAGAAACAGCGAAGAAAAGAGTGACAAATATAGGGTCAATTTGGGAGTTTGGCAGCCAAAATTTGGCAGGTCATTTGCCATTTGGCAATTTGGCAGGACTTTTGGATTCCCAAAGGATGAGAACAGTGCCATTCGCTCATTATCTGTCACTATTGTCATGTCAACGCGTCAGTCCTTGGTAATGGGGTGTAGTACTGTTGAATAGGATGGTTGCGACAAGTGTCCTTCTGTAATGGTGTATTCCAGCCTTGATGATGCCTTTACTGCTGCTTGATGAATTGAAACTGTGCTGTCCGTGTTGTTCCTGTGTGTCGTACTCCTTACCTTGCAGTATTCCTAAGATCGACAGCATTCCATGATGATTCCACGAGTATGAGATCGTCTGCCACTACGGCAACATGCACTCATAGTGAAACCGGAGTATCCTTCGCCATGAGGTGGCTACGTTCCCTCCTGCGTGCCAATCACTTTCGGATGCTGTCTATCACACCCCCGTTCTGATGCCGATTGAAGGCTCTCCGAACCGTTGATGATTCCTCCTTGATGTCCTCCACCTCCCTGCTGTTCGTGTATGGGTCATCCATTGCACGCTTTGACTGCAGCGGAAGGATCCTTTCTGGAAACTACTAGTCATCTTCAATTGGGTCCAGGGAAGCGTCGTTACTCGGAGCCATCAAGACCAATGAATATAGTTGGTCATCTATGTGTACCATGTGGTTGCAGGTGGCAACCCTTGCACATGATTTCGCATCATCGCAGGAAGTGATGTGTTGTTATGCTCTATGTACTGCTTCCTCGTTAGTGGTCCCCTTGTTTCATTCCGCCACCCTACGTGGTCATGTGTGTGAATCACTCATGCATCCTGATGAGCGTCTTCGACCTCGGTCGCGATACATCATGCATAAGGGGATAGTGACTACATCAACGCGGACGTGCTGGAGTCGGTGCGCGGGTGGGAGGCGACGATCCTGTTCAACAAGGAGCTGAAGGTGCAGTTCGAGGCGTACTACACTAGCCCGGATACCTTCTTGCTGGCATTACTGGGCGTGTGAGTGGCGCACGGCGAGGGCTGCTGCTTCTGGCCGGACGACGCGGTGAAGAAGGAGGTGATGCGGCAGAACTGCGTGACGCTGAAGTACCCGATGAACCCGAACAGGTTGGTGGGTCTGACCTCGCCCGACGGGCGTCACCTGTGATTCATCTCGACATGGACAATGCCGAAGAGCCTACGAAGAGGGGTATAATCGGTAAGGAAAGACTGTTTGTTGCAGCAACGGTGAGACAAGGAACTATGGTTTGTAGTAACAAACAAGAAAATGAAGTTAGCTATCTCCCCTTGTCCACATTGATCTATAGGAGGCGCAGATGCTGAACCAGTCCCCTTCACTGATCTGCATCGCTCATCTGGTAAGGGGGTGAAGAAGCGCCGAGGCTTCCGCGTGATGAAGAGACTGGAGCAAGCGAGGCATCTGGCGGATGGGAAGAACACTGCCCAGGAGCCTCGCCAACTGGAAGACTAGGATGATGCAGAGGATGATGCAGATTCGATGGGCCTGACGAGAGAGGAGGTGGAAGACAAGGCATATACCATCACCCTGCAATCAGGAGACTCAAGGGGTACCTACAAGCAGATGGACGATGACGAACCACATCATCGATTCATGGGGGGATGAGAAACTGCCACTGCCTCATCACCGAGAGAGGGAAGAAGTAGTTGGATTGAGGAGTTGTTTGTTTCAACAAGTATGTTCTGATCAATACTGAAAGGCAGAGATAATCGAGGAAGCTCGAGTTTTACCCATGAAGCTGGATTATCATCAGGGAAGCTTGAACATCATTAGTGAAGCTCGATGCTGATGGACGAAGCTGGAAGACGGTAGATGAAGCTCGAAAACCATCGATGAAGCTGGAGGATCTTCAGTGAAGCTCAATGATCACTGGTAAAGCTAGAACACTATCGATGAAGCTGGAGGATGTGGATGAAGCTGGAGGAGGTTTGTATTCAGTTATGTCAAGGAGCCGTTTCCCCCTGGTGTACCGAGAAGCCATGTATAGTAGACAGTGTGCCTGATCATATGGTAGTGGTGGCGTTTCAAAAGTTCGCGGCATTTATACCTGTGGTTGTACAAAAACCCCTCGGGCTGCCACCTAAAGGAATACTGCCTTTGCACAGCGAGTACCCCGTGGGCCTGCCGCCGGTTCCACAGTCCTGCCCCCCAGTGTGTGCAGTCCTGCCAATTGCCCGACCCACAGCGGATCGTACGGCATGAGTACCATTCCCTCCCGTCTATCATAGTGTGGTTCGTGGTCTCGCCCCAAGCTAAGGCCAACAGGCTTCCCAATAAAACTGTTCTTTGCAACATGGAGTGCGTGAAAGGAATGAAGATGAATTGCAATTCATCAGTGCTTGCTATCTATTGAAGCGACAAATAGCCAATACCCTTTAACAAACAAGAGTTGAGTACTACTCTCTTTCCATGAGCAAACTGACACACTCTTCCATACTTACACTTCCCCGTAGACATATAGTTGCGACACAGTTGTGAGTTGTAGAGATTGTTCTTTACCACAGAAAGAACCGGCTTTCCTTTGATCATGGATCTAATGAGTTTCCCATTCAACAAAGCACCCTTCTCACACTCATTCATTTTCGCAGTATTAGTGTGCCATGGCTAGTTGCTATAGGATCATTGAAGAAACACAAACACAATCAGAACCACTTCAGTTTTTCATTATGGATTCCTACACCCCTAAGAACATCCTCATTACCGGAGGAGCTGGCTTTATGTTCCCACTCCTATCTTGTTTAATCCTAGTGCCTCCAACGTTATTATTCACTTGGTGAAGAAGTACCCCCAGTACAACATCATCAACATGGATTGTTTGGATTACTGCTCTTCCTTGAAGAATCTGGAGGAGATTGAGTCCTATCCCAACTACAAGTTCATTGAAGTGTTTCTCAGTCTCTATCGTCAGTTATAGGGCAACATCCTCAGTTCTTGCTTCGTTTCGTACGTGCTGAAGTCTGAGAAGATCGACACGATTCTTCACTTTGCTGCGCAGAGTCATGTCGGTTCGTCAAGCATGAAGGAATGAAGAAATAGACAACTCGTTTGGAAACAGTATGACCTTCACTTGCAACAATGTGGTTGGAACGCATGTTCTGTTGGAAGCAAGTCGAGTGAACCAAATCAAGCGTTTCATTCATGTGAGCACGGATGAGGTGTATGGAGAGCAGAAGGAGGGTGAAGTGCGTATGAACGGAAGGAGTGATGAATAGGAGAATGTGCTGGAAGAGGCACTTCTCAACCCCACCAATCCCTATGCTGCTTCCAAGGCAGCTGCTGAGTTCATTGTGAAGGGGTATCAGCATTCGTATCATCTTCCTGTCATCGTGACAAGATCGAACAATGTGTATGGACCTCGTCAGTATCCCGAGAAGGTCATTCCCAAGTTCATCAATCTGGTGGAGAGAAACCGTCCGATGTGAGTATCAAATCAAGAATTGACGACTAGGACCATTCATGGAAGTGGAAAGAACCTAAGAACCTTCTTGTTTGTCTCTGACATTGTGGAAGCGTTCGACTTGATCCTTCATAAGGGAATCACGGGTGAACTCTACAACATCGCCGGAAAGAGTGAGATTTCGGTGTATGAAGTGGCGAAGACGATTTGGAGACTGATGGGAAAGGATGGGAATGTGGATGACCACATTGAATACGTGAGGGACAGAGAGTTCAATGATTACCGCTATGCGATAGATGACAGCAAGCTGAGAGAGATGGGATGGAGTGTGAAGACTGGATTTGAGGACGGAATGAAGGAAACGGTGGAGTGGTATTTGAGTCATCCCAATCAGTGGAAGAACATCGATTCTGCTCTGGAGGCTCATCCCACCCTAATGAAATCCGCGACCGGTTTGACCATTTAATGAAACCGAATCTGTTTGATTGAAACACAATTCATTGTATCTTTCATTATGGTAATCTTTCCTTCATTACTGTAATTGACCTAGAAATCGTTTCTGGTGTTTGGCAAGAATGGCTGGATTGGCGGAATGGTGATCAAGCAGCTGCGCGAGAGAGGCTTCACCGTGTATGAGGCTGAATCGAGACTGGAGAACACGCAGGATGTGTGTGCCGAATTGGACAAGCTGAAGCCTGATTATGTGATGAATGCTGCTGGATTGGTCATCTTTAATGCATGTGAGTAATGACTAGACGGGAAGACCCAATGTGGACTGGTGCGAGTTCCACAAGGAGGATGTGGTGCGGTAAGTCCCTGCAATCTTCATGACAGATAGTGTGAATGTGGTGGGCACAGTGGCGCTGGCGGACGCGTGCTGGAAGAGAAACATCCCCCTGACCGTGTTTGCCACGGGCTGCATCTACGAGGTACGCTCTCCCTTTCCTGTTCAAGCTAGTATGATGCGAAGCACCCGATGGGCAGTGGCATTGGGTTCACGGAGGAGGACGAGCCGAACTTCGCTGGCAGCTTCTACAGCTACACCAAGACGATGGCAGAGAAGGTGCGTCTCTCCTTTTCCTATCATGCCTAGCTCCAGAAGGTGTATTCCAACGTGCTGATCCTGCGCGTGCGCATGCCCATCTCGGACGACCTGTCTCCGCGCAACTTCGTGACGAAGATCTCCAAGTACGAGCGCGTGGTGAACATCCCCAACTCCATGTCGGTGCTGCACGACCTGCTGCCCGTGAGCATCGAGATGACGCTGCACGACTGCCGCGGCGTGTTCAACTTCACCAACCCCGGCGCCATCTCGCACAACGAGATTCTGGACCTGTACAAGCAGTACATCGACCCGTCGTTCACCTACAAGAACTTCACGCTGGAGGAGCAGGCGAAGATCCTAGCGGCGGGTCGCTCGAACAACGAGCTGGACTCGAGCAAGCTGGTGGAGACGTGCCGCCAGTTCGGCGTGGAGATTCCTCCCATCAAGAAGTCCATCGTGGGCGTGTTTGAGAGAATGCAGAAGAACCTGAACATTCATCTGTGGTGTGTTTGTTGGCTACTGTTGTGCATAAACGTGCTCATATTGAACAAGAATAGTATCAATTAAAGTACGGCTTAAGGAAGATGCCAGAGTAATTGGCATAAATTGCCTTAAACGCCTGCATGTTCTTTATTGCATGAAGAAAAACCACATTCGGTGGTATGAAATCGTAATTGTAGTTCTTGTAAAGAGTAATATTCTTGCGTATGGGATAAATACCAATTCCGGCTCTTCTGAGTATTTCACTGATAACAATATCTTCGGAAACAGGAAGAATAGTGTCCAGATAATTCGCACCAATGTTGATAAACGGAACAACATCCCGGGAAACAGTATAGGCACCTCCCACAGCGAAAACAATGGGTTGAGGATAATCAAAGGGGATGATGTGTATTCCCTTGTAATCGATCCCTTTATCGAAAGATAGACTCCACCTACAACCCGAGTAGATTCTCTGATCCGCTATTGACTTATAGTAAAGTATCAGATTACCTAAGTGAATCCACACATCACCATCAACTCTACTTACAAATGACACAGTCTTACAGTATTCCCTAACCCAGTAGAATGCATCAAGGATTGTTATTGGTACTAGTCTGTAGTTATCATCATGTAGTGATATGAGAATATCGCCATGAATAGCATTCTCATCCTTTAATCTCTGCATCACATCAGTATCATTGAGAGGCGATGCAACCACAAAGACGTAGTTAATCATCTTCCCATCAACAACCATATCTTGTTTCACGTACTCCCTAATCACATTCCTCCTTTCTATATCATTCTTATTCACAAAGTACATCAGTAGAATAAAAGACTCATTCTTGCATACAGATTGACCATTCCACATTATGTTCTTCCTCATTTCATAGGTGATTGGCTCATAGTTGCTATCCCTTGAGTTCCATTTATGTCTTGTAGAATAGTTCCGGCTTTTGAATAAATTATGAACATATTGGTACTCCGTCACTACCTTCAGATTCAGCATCATTATGTGCTTTAGAGGCTGAATCAATACTATGCTAAGGCCATATCCCACAAAACACAGAAAGAAGATACAACAAAACTTCATTAGTAGTCTTATCATATTCAAAATTCAAAAAAATATGAAAGCAAATGTACAGATGGAAGTAACAAATCCGCGGGAATGCCACTTGAATCAGCTCATTGGTTATAACAAATGTTCAGTATTTGCCTATTCGTTATGTGGTTTGCTCTCTTTCTCTTCTGCCTATTACTACGGTATATGCCTTCCTTTTCATCTGTTAAGGGAGTACTTCCTATCAGTTGCAGAAGCAATCCATATCAATATGTTCATGATACATTCCGAAGGAATAACTATGTTATAAATCACAAATTCATTTCAAATGATACGCGATTCATAACGATCCCATATGAAGTGAAACAGAACATGATGTGGAATAATGCATCTATATGCAATACTGCGACTTTTTTGCTTCTCGTATACTTTGTACACGTCCGTGATCTTGAACGAAGGAATCTGATACGCCAATACGTGAAGCAAGGCATGATTGTTGATGGGAAGAAGATTAACTACGTATTTGTGGTCGCCTCACCACTTCGAAAGAAAGAAGTGTTACATGACATCAATGAGGAGAATACAAAGAATGGAGATATCCTTCTGTCTGTTCATGAAGATAACTATCCAAACATCACTATTACTCATTTGGATGCGATGCTGTGGGTGAGGGATTATTGTAAAGAGACTGTATTCGTTGCGAGAGTAGATGGAGACGTTTGGATTCATCTAGGTAATCTAATTCATTACCTAAAGTCGATACAACCCTATCGTTATTACGGGGGAGGAATGCCGTGGTCTGGCATAATAGAGCACGGGGCTGTCTATAGGAGCATTCACACTATTCCATTTGACTTTCCTGCACAGAGATGGACAGCAAATGTGGGTGGAGCCATTCTCTACTCCCGTGATGTGATACCTTTCATTAATATTGGAACACAGTATATGGAGATCCTACTACCCTTATCCGATGACAACACTATTGGCGAGATACTGAGTAGAGCGGGAATCAAGCCAAGTGCCAAACCCAGGGATTACACATTGTACACCCATTTTTACACAAATACATCGATTGTTAACAATACTGTATTTCAGCATGGAATAAAGGACATTCAACTATTGAAGGAAATCTACAGTAACTATTCATCTGTGTATTTGATTCCCTATAACCTGCAGTTACAGTTTTGTTGAATAACTAGTTGTAACCACAATGCTATTCTGATTTGGATAATGCGCCACTACGAGAGCCATTTCGATTGTATCAATACCAAGTCACGAGGTGAAACAAACAACTGTAGAACAGGGTTGCTATCTGCAGTCTCATGCGGAAAATGACTGTAATGTCCTAAGAATCATACGCCTCAATATCTATGGATGAATGCGAATGAAAAAAGAAACCATGAGGAAGACATAATAACACTCGACTCTCATCCTTTTGGTTGTGACGAATCTCATACAAGAACTCACGATACAACCACGCCGTTCTTGCCTTTCCACTGTGCAGTTCTTGCAAATGCGTCTTGGAGTATTCTGATCTATTCCTAACGAGAAAACGAAGAGATTACGATTGATGAGGAATGTCCACCGCGTAACTGTGGGAGAGAACATTGAATTCAAATCCAGAGTACCTCAAGTGCTCAATCCACTGGATCTTGTTGTGTCCATAGTTGATAAAACGCTCATCAAAGAAGGGGAGCTTTTCAAATCTTCTCACCATCACATAGGGTTCAAGAATACGCTGCTTGAAACACTCCAGTCGGGTGTACTGAGTGCTCTCCGGCAAATCTCTCCAGTTGTCAGGTAGATAGGTCTATTCTTGAAAAGACATAACAGAGATACATGACACTTCGGATTGCGTCTAAAGATGGTGCAGTTACGACTATCCAGACAGGTCATCAAGTCTTCCTTTGTATTTGGATAGTGATGAATCACACTACTCATCACAGCAAGAAGAGAGAACAACGATTCAACACAAGACTGTAGTGTATCACACTGTGTTGGATCGAGCACCGATTTGGACAGGGAAAAGGCGGGAATAATCATGACATTGTAGGGATTGAGATAATAAGAGGGAGGAAGACTGCTAAGAGTGGTGTATGTGTTTGCTATTCATCAAGTCCATCATTCAACACAACGAGCAGGCCACATATCCATATCAAACACTACAAAGTGACTGGAGACCACATTCCGAATGGCAATGTTCCTTAACCTGTTGATCGGATAGATCTTCTCGTCGATGCACTGCATCTTCCCATCTTCAAATCGGTTCACACAATCTGGATGGTTGCTCACTCCAACAATGTAAAGAGCGATTCGCAGTCGACTGGGAAAGCCGCTATCCAGAATGAACTGCTCGACTTGCTCGAATTCACTCAAGTCCAGCATCACCGTGACACTGATTGGCCTATCCTCTCAGGAAGAGTCAAACGATTACCCATTCCATCTCTTCAACATGTGCTTGAAATAGAACAGTCTTTCGATGCTACGAATCACTTCCTATCTTCATTCCTACGATGTTTGAGATGTCAGCGTCACATCAAAGGGGAAACAACCAAAGGTCGAATTGTCCGTTTTGGGGGCTGTATCGGGAGTAGAGCCCACGTAGTACTTGATGATGTGGTCTTGTCGAATGGTAAACTCCTCCTTCTTGGTCATTCGATGCTCATCGTAGATGTTGATATAGAGGTCATTGAATTCATCTCTCTTTGTGTTGTTGCGAGGGGCACGTGTGTATCCCTTCTTCTTCATCGTATTCCTTTCCTGTTCCTCCTTCTCGTAGTAGCATAGCATCTTATCCCTCCCAATACTCATGTGATTCCATTGACCGGACTGACTCTCCTCTCTACTTGCAAGCACCCACGATTCACTCTCTTTTGAGTATTCAGTTACAGTAAACTGATAATGGATGCAAACGAAAACAAGAATGAAGGATAGAATCAACCACTGTATGGAGTATAATAGCATAACGAAAAAATGGCAGTGTTATTACACAGAGAAATGACAATTCAAATGTCAGAATATAGTGAATTGGCTGATCCGACGATACAATTATCTTATGTCCTTGACCTTTTCTTCCTGTTTGGAGTTATCCTTCTTCTGTATCATTCTGGCCTACTATTTGCTTGTGAAGCAGTCGCCACTCTATGGAAACAAGGGTGACTCGGATTAGTTTGGATTCTGCAGAAGGGTAATGAATAGCAACGTACTGGAGTATCGCATTCTAACGAATCACACCCAAGCAATAAAGACAAGAAAGAGTCTCAACCAGACGGATATGGCCTATTGCACGGATTTGTGTGGAACAGTGAGTATTCAAAGATGAGAGTGATGTGTAGTGCTCACGTGATATGACCTGCTGTGACAACTGCTACGATTCCTTCATTCCCTACAGAACCTCTCTTCGAGATCCATATATGAAGGAGATTGTGAATGAAAAGCGCGTCTTCTCCCTGATGACACAGTATGATTCAGAACGGGAGGTGACAAAGAAATGCACCACTGCTGAATGTGAAACAAGGAAAAGAGTGTAACAACTAGGCATCCTATCCTACTTCCTTCAAAACAAAGAATCCCTGTATGTGAGTTGCAAGGCACATGGAGGCTATTCTCACTGCCAGGAGTATTACCTATTTCAGTACAAAACCACATCATCTACTTGTCAGCGTTTCAAAAGGCAGCCTTGTAGTTCCACAGAGAGACAATAACATGTAGATTATAGTGGAGCAGATTACAACGGAATCACACTCACCTTCCAACTCTCGTTCTGTGATTGATAAGAGAATGAATGATAGACTAACACGATTTGATCGATTGCCCTACATGTTCAATCGGTGGAACGATTCCATCAGCATCGGTGTGTTTGCTACAGAAGATGAGGTGAAGGATGTCGCCTTTGACATTCTCACCTACAAGACAGACAGAAGTGTAGTCTACACCATCTATGTCCAAAAGCGAATCACCAATGCAAACACTCCTTACTATCTCAATCGGGATGGAGTGAGGTACGAGTATCAAGAGGGTCTGTATCCCGTCAATCTTCTTCGAGACCTGTCTATTGAGAGTGTTGCTACCTCCCATTTCATGGTGATTGATGCAGATGTGTTCCTGTCGAACACAATCCTTTCTTCCATTGATCGGTATAAGAATATGCTGAACAATCACAAGAACATAATGGTTATCCCCTTATTCCAATACACAAACACCAATTACCTGCAGCGTTGTTACAGAGATGGAATGTGTGAATATGCGTAACTATGAGAGTGAGTGTGAAGGGTAGTTGGAGGCTTGTTCCAAAAAATAAGGCAGAAATCATCAGTCGCTATAAGCTGGATGAGGTGCAGATGATCAACAACAAGTATCATGTGATCAAGCAAAGAGGTAATGAGAAGTAGACCGTTGTGAACATGTCCGATTGGGCAACTAGTGGAAAACTACTACGAGCTAAACTGTACAATGACATGGAGCCGTTGTTATTCATCGCTTAGATTCATCACATAGGTATGGCATATTCAGAAGATCCGTGGTGGATCCTCTGTTCCATCCCTTCTTCTACGACTATGGCGGTGATAAGCAAGACTTCTACAACCGATTGATGGCTCTTCACTGTTTGACCAAAGGAGTTGAATGAGGACTAGACAATGATCCCTATGTCCTGCCGCATGACTACGGTTTCAACATTCCTCACAAGAAGACAGATGTGGCGATCAACTACAAGCAGAATGTGATGGAGCATCCCATGCACATCCAATACAGGCTCTTTCAGTCGATTTATGTAAGAAAGTACAAATGAAGCGTTTGTTACAAGCATAAGTGGTACTCTCCCCATGAAGCCTTCTCCTGGAGTTAGAGTTTATCACTTTTGTGGCATTCGTAACACCCTTTCGTCAACTGATTTGGTCGCAAAAAACAATACAAGACTCATTAATGTGAATATTGACATGCGAATAGGGAGCATAGATTGGAAGGTAAACACTATAAGAACCCATTTCCCTTATGATTCTACTAAAAGCACTGGAAGAAGTGAGGATGACAGCATTTGATTGTGACATTAGGAATAAATCAATCAGTGTCCTCTTAATGACAGCATCATCATTATCAAACTCAGCATGGCCTCTCTGAAATAGTGTCGTACTCACTACTTGAAGGTCCGGGAGAGAAGATACTAGGTAATCATAGGCATAAGAAGAATCTGTTGAAACATAAACGGTTACATTCTTTATGGAATTGTTCATTCTTTGAGTGAGATTAGCTATAAGTCTTGGAATTGTTTGAAGAATTGGGAGGGTAATCATTGCTGTTCCTTCATGAGTATCTGCAAGTACTCCTCCACAACGGATATGAGCACCTATTTGTCGTTCTGACGGACCAATTCTCTGTCGTTCCGAAAGAATAGTGCTTATCAAATCAGATGATGGATTAAGCAGCAGACGAAGTACTATTCTCCGATAGTCTACCCACCCCTCATTCTCCCGTAAGAGACCAGCTTCTTTGCAACGAGCAACTATCATTTCTTGATGAGTGGCATTGATAGGCAGTCGGTAGTCATGAAGTTGAAGGTTTTCGTTATAGAATGAGAGTATGTTATTTGGATCTGCCAAACAGTTGCGCTTTCCGCTACAGTTTCTATAGCCTGGAATAGCTACTGCTCAAGAGAATTGAATGCACTGACGACCATCGTATCGTACCGAATTCACGCAGGAGTGAGTATTATTCCAGATTATGGGGTTCATTACAACTAAGAAGGATGAATAATAGATTACCTTACTGTGTAGCTGCCTCTTCAGCAGAATTGCATAGGATACACTTAGGAAGAGTGAAACATGAATATGACCTAGTCCTCCCCTTGTATTCACTGACAGTAAAGTGAGATTATTCGTAGATGACTCTATAACATTCATTAAACTGGAGCACAGGGTATTATAGTCTACAGTGGTATTCCTCCCAGTTTCATTACCTCTTCCATCCTTCCACGGGTAGTATTCAACACGCTTCTTCTTCATCATTGATGCATTACTCACAAATGGCAGAATTGGACTACCAGAGCAGTTGTAGTGAGCGTTAAAGACACTGAAAAGAAAGCAGGCCAACACAACGGTGATACTGATGATTACATTCATTATTTCTAATCAAAGTTGAAAGAGAAGTAAGAAAATGAAAACCGTAATTGCATTACATAATAGGCGTTACACTATTTGTTAGGGTAGAGTTCATTCTTTCATTGAACCACGCGACTCTGTTATGCTATCTATGTTGTCCTTTCTCTCTATGCTTATCCTTATCATCCTGATTAGTGTCATAAAACACAGTCCAGAGACACATATTCATCATGTGGTGTTGCAAGTAAAGAAGCAGGAAGTCTTCTCTCTATCTTTGTTTGGTGAGTTGGATAGAAACCGTAAACCGAATTGTGAACACTCACAGAGTAGAGTATGATTATGACGATATTGTTTATCCCATTCCTTTTTCAGAGTTATATAAGAAGAAGAACAATCGCTATATTAACTTTGGTGGATCCTTTAGTGGTCTTCCTATCGGTATTATTACGGGTGAAGTACCTGCTTTTCAAGACCAGACCTCTGACATGCTTATGATGACGGGAGCATCTGAGAGTCATGGCTTTTCTTCCTTTAACTGCTTATACTCCATGATCTTAGCCGATCCTTATGCTTCCTATGTGTATGCAGACTATGGCCTATCTGATTACCAACATGGATTGCTCTATGCCCATTTTGAAACGATTCTTCAAATACAACAAAAGATGAAATCAACTGGTGTTGTGGCTTATAGACAGTTCAATTGGGATCACTTTCCTGCGTGGTATTCACTCCTTACTAACAGGAGGCAAAAGGGAGGATTATCCTTTAAGGTTGTGACATACATGGATGTGTTCTTTGAATGGAAAGGACTCTTCTACTGGTTAGATGCGGGAGACATTATTAATGAGGGAATTAGTCGGGAAGTCACAATGGCCAGACACTATGGGCTGTACTCCCCGTATTCAGCGGCGGATGTCGCAACATGGGTTCATAACGATACTCAACAGTTTATGTTAGAGAATAGAATGTTGCATGAAAGAGTACCCGGTTCAGTGAGAATGATATCGAGTGGTGTTTTAGTGATGAACTATTTCAATGCTACTATTCGTGAGCGCTTTGCTCCAGTATACTATCAGTGTGCATATACACAGAAGTGTATTTCTCCACGGAGAAGTGACATGTACAACCATAGGCAAGATCAGGCAATTGTGACCCTTCTAATAGGAGACTTGCATATTCCCTATTCAGGATGGCTGAATTACCGTTATTACCCCATCATACATGCAGACATGAATAATGATGAGAACAAAACGAGTGCAATTCTTCAAAACATCCTTATTAGGATACAACACACCTTCAGTATAGCATTGACTAATCGTATCTATGACACAACACATATGAAATACTCAATCATCCATTTCAAAGAATCATCAAGACAACTGGATGAGAGTTGGGTGAAGACTGTGATGAATTAGATGGATGATCTCAATGAAATAGTTCCTTAAGGAAAGCAGTCATTGATGATGAGTGACAAATGAAGAGCACTGCAGTCTGTGTATTTCCATTCAAAGATGATTCTCTTTCTTCTCTTTGTTGAATGGCACTTTGCAATCAAGTCTTATAGCAATGGCACAAACCCCTGAACGACCTCTTAGTTCTTTTCGTCAATTATCATGTGGATGGGTATTTGCATAAGAAGCATACATCATCAATTAAGTGTTCAAGATTCTTCCAGGATCTTCCAAAACGAAAAACAGAAATCAATATCTATTATGTCATTCTTCATTATTTCTTTGAGATGAACCGCATGTTTGCTAGGAGTGAAGTGAGGAATCAAACCTCATCAAGAAGCAGGGCATTCCGAGAGAGCACTATACACTTGTGGGCTGTATTTCTGGAGCGGGTCTGGCATTACCCGAGTATTACATATATCATACCACGAGGCATTATTTCCTTATTACTCTAATCATTTTGACTGTATGCTACTCCTCTCCATACTATCCATTTTATTACTGAGTGCCTATTTGTGCAATCTCCGTTGTCAAAAGCCTCCATTGATAACTACAGTCATATTAAAGCATCATTCTTTTCGTTATCACTGTCATAAACACAGTAGTTCACTTCCTTGCTTCGGGCAATACAGAAAGAACCGTTCTCGCTCCCTTAATCTCTTATTCATTAGAGTATGATTACTTCAACAGTTCATATCCTATTCCGTTTAATACTCTATATGACAACATCACAAGTCGTTATTCTGGTTATGCTTCTTCCTATCCCTTCGATGGATTCTCCTATGTTAAAACGGGTGATATTGCTGCGTATAACCCAACAAAGGACAAGTCCGATATTATACTTGTGTTTGGAGCATCATCCAATCATGCAATATGCGTTTTGAGTAGTATATTATCCTTTGCACTTCACTTTCCCTATTCATCCATTGTATTTGTAGACTATGGATTAAAGAGAGTGGATACATGCCGTTTGACTAATGTATATCGCATACTACATGATTATTGGAGAGCAATAGAGTCAGACGTGTCAATATACAATAGAGTCTATAACTGGAGCTCCTTTCCCGAATGGATGAATATAAACGCCATGAATCATGGAGGGTACACTTGGAAGCCGATCTCTATTGCTGATGTCTTCTACCAATGGAAGGGGGTTGTTCTTTGGAATGATGCTAGCAATCTATACAATAGCAAATTGCTAAATTCCATTTCAATAATGAGAAATGAAGGCATCTACATTCCAAAGGACTTATCCAGCTTTGAGAGTCATTTTCATCGTGATTCATATTCCTTTCTGATTGAATATGGGTTTGCAACCCCATTCAACTATAGCATAAGGATGGGTCGTGCTAATCAAATGCTATTTGACTATAACGATGCAACATGCAGGCTCATTATGGTTCGGTGGATTCAATGTGCATATACGAGAAGATGTATGACCCTCATTGGAGTGGATAAGGACATGCATTTGCCGGAGCAAGGGGCATTGAGTGCCATTATGCTTTATTATCATAAAGCTTCTTTCTTTAGAACACCTATTTATCCCACTCTTGGTCATGAGAATACTCTCCATAATGTAATTCTAACTAGCTTACTTGAAAAGTACAGCAATATTACTAAAGGAAGCCTATCTGTGGAAGTAATTGATAAGTGTCTTGATGATTCCTTTAAGTGATTGACATAGAGAAATAGGTTGATATTAACAAATTGTTTGTTCTATCAGTGTGTTTACTTATGGATGATCACTCTATTCCTGTAGAGGTTTGCAAGACGATATTGTGATACTCTTCGCTCTATCTTCTCCATCATCTCTCTCCTATATACTGTTAGGGATATGAAAGAATGCACGCTTTTTGTTCAAGCGAGTTATGTTTTCCTTTGTTATATCCAGAGTTGTCAATTTCTGGCAACTCCAGCCTCTTGACAGACATGACAGATGTCAACTAGCATGACAGACAGATTTTGACACTTGCCACTATCAGTGCCAGAACTGGCCTTGTTTTGTTGGTTGTTAACAAACAACAATAATCCACTGGTCTTTATTTCCTTCACGTAGTGTTGCTAATATCTCCCAGGCCCTAAATAGAGTAATAACTCTATGTCAAAGTGTCATCATACATGGGCAGACAACGATCCTTTGATATTCAATGTAACAATACAATACCCAAGAGTCGGGCTTCTCTACCCTGCTTCACTCTCCCTTAGTCTGCACAATCTGGATTCTCCTCCAAATCCCATATTGTGCTGCTTATCAGGAGTTCCTGGTATAAATCGAATCAATTCTATGAGTTAAGGACAATCTCGCCTACACAAGTGTAGAACAACCTATCGGTTCACTTTTGCAGCAGTTGCTTACCCTTCATCCACACGATGGAGTAGTTGTCTTGCTTCGTAGAATTCCTCCTCCGTGCTTTCCTTCAGTTGCTAATGTTTATCGTTTAAAGGGGAGATCACTTCGATAAACCCATCCGTTGCTTGAAGATACACGTCCAAGCACTTCCATGCACTGGATAAGGGGACACAACCATTGCTCAGAAGTCCATTCGTCTTGTACTCTCTTTTAAGGGCTTCTACACTCTGTACATCATCAAAGAACCGTAGTATCACTTTCCAATCTTCAGGATTCATACTGTTCTTCATAATCTCAAAAGCTTGAGCAAGGATCACATGATCATTGACCACCAATCTTGATGGTCTAGACACCTGAAAGCCGAAGCCGTTCTCCTCCGCTTTCTGCAACGCATTCAGAATCATGTATTCTGCAATCTGATTATCACGATGCTATGAATAACCTTGGATTGAATGGAGCACGTTGCAGGCATAATTGTAGAATGCCCTTCTGGATTGAAACAAGCCGATCAGATCATTCACCACATCCTTCTTGAAGCAAATCTAGTGGAAAAGGGATAATGGAAGGACTACGATCGATTCATTGTTGTAGTTGCATATGCATGCTTTTCTCAGAATCCGTTCATAGTTCACACAATCCTTTATCCCCGTCTACATGACATTTCGCTCTTGTTTATACGTATTTGCTGTCCCTCAGCAGATAATCTACTCTGTCCATATCAATGCCATTTCTAGGTATTAGTTGTAGGTGCAATGATAACCTCTCGTTGGAAACAATCTGGAACAACCACTTCTTATCGTTGGGGATAGCATCCCACTTGCCCTCCATTTCTTTTGGAAGCAACTTCTTCTTTCCAGCGATCATCATACAGATGTAATCAATAAACGACAAATGGCAGCCGTCCTTAGCACTTGCCTCTGCGTCGAGTTTCCTGGAATGAAAGACTCTCGAATGCCTTCCCTCTCTAGGAGTCTCTTGAAGATAAGTATCCCCATCGTTTCATGTTCAATTGGTTCTTGGTTCGTGCAGTTCTTCACGTATGTACCAAAAGAGGCTTAAAGATGATACTTCATATACTAAAGTACCTCGATAAACCCACGACACTCCGATAAACCCAAGAATGACCCCCGCCTTTTCCAGAAGTTATAGTGTAGAATGGTAGTACTCAGTGTATAACCACCGCCCATAGCATGACCCCTCCCCGAACTGAGGAAGTTTCCGAGAAATGAAAATGCAAAGAAGAATTCCGGAAAATGCGATATCCACAAGGAAGGGTTTTGGGCAGCCCAAAAGGGTACTATCATGTGTAGCCCTGTTTGTTAGGAACAAACATAATTTCACGACCTCATAGCCACCTCAGCACAGGAGATCATCACCAGAATTGCGATGTCGCGATTGATGGCGGAATGGGTTGCTGACTGGCAGTTGATCGTCTATTGAGGAGTGGTCTTCAGAAAGCAAGGTAGTTGCCTCCCAGGCCTCCTTGATGTTCTTTCTCGTGAAGGCACTGGAAAAGGCGTCCCTTGAAGCCTCCAGCACGGGAACAATCTGGCTGTTCTCCATCCACTTTCTGAGGAATTGCTTGTAGGGTGCATACACACCGACATCAAGTGGCTGGAGAAGCGCTGTTGTCCCCGCGGGGAAAAGTAGGAGATGGATGTTCTTCTTCGCTAATTGCTTCGCAATCCGTGGGTCGTACCGGCTGCCATGGGGATCAGCAAGTATCAATGCATGCTCTTCACAGTTACCACCTCTCCTCTTGTCGACCTCCGGAATTGCGTGATTCACGATCCACCAGTACAGAGCGTTGTTATCGACCCAGCCCTTCTCCGTTTTCTTCACACAGTTACGCGGGATACCAATCTGCTCTGCAATCCGCACAGCATTGTTCTTCTCAGGAATAAGGTACACTTCGTCCATTCGGTCCCCTACCGCGTTTATGCACCCCATTAGTGTGAAATGCGCTCTCGGGTGGCCTTGGTGCCTTGCAGCCAGTGTCCCCTTCTTATGAGGTACATAACACCTGGGGGCTTTGTCTTCTGGCGAAACCCAGGACTCGTCAAAATTCCAGACGTTTTGGTACTTGATGTGGTAATGGTCAATCACGTCACGTACCTTCTTAAAGAAGCCGCGCACTTCATCAATAGGAAGCAGCTCATTGGCCTCATACGCATTCTTGCACGGGACCGTCTCAAAGCCACCCTCCTTGAGTAAATGAGCAATGTAGTCATGAGACACAAGTCGGCGTTTCTTCAGCAGGGAGGGCCGCTTGGACCTGACGATTTGGGATACATATCTTTGCATGTCGGGGTACAAGGGGGGATCCCCACTTCCCACTCCCTTATCCACCCAGCTCCAAAACTGGACTTTTTCTGGATGCAGCAAATAGCTCGGTCGTCCGTTGTGCCCCACCTCCCTTCCCTCGCGCATTGCATGTATTGCATCATAAAACTTCTGTTTGCTGAGTTTCAGGCGCTTCTGAAGATCGCGGCTGGATTCCTGATCATCGCAATGCGCGTCTCCCATCGCCCGTTTTGCCGCTGCAAACTTCTTTCTCGGAGAATACTCCTTCTTTACGCTGTTTTCCGCGAGAGTTTTCTCCGTGGGATGCCGAAATAAGGAAAAAGTGAAGGATTGGGCAGAATTGGGGCCGATTTTTCTCACGCCCAAGGAAGAATCTTGAGGCTTTGATTGTTGGAGCTGTAATGGCATGCTATAACAAACACGTATATGAAATTAGAATCGGAAAAGGCGGGGGTCATTCTTGGGTTTATCGGAGTGTCGTGGGTTTCTCGAGGTACTTTATAGAGGCGAGACTTTTAGGCGTTTGTCATTCTGGATTGAAACACCGACTATATCATCTTGTTTCTCACAAACACTCATAGACAACGGAGATTACCAGTCACTTTCCCGTTACATGAATGAGTGGGTATTGAAGTCTTCCAGCCACATGGATCCCTCCAATTCCATGTTACGAATACCGGAATAAAACTTGGGTTTGCAGTCTCTAACATATTCACCAATGACATTGTCGTCTTCTCTAGGTATCATGTTCAACAGTGTTAACAACTGCTCTGGCTGATCAATTACTTCACCAGCGTCATTTCCATTCTCATTATGTTGAAAGTGAAAGTGAACGAGGGTGAGTTTGAGATCCCTTCCTTGACAATAGCCAATCAACTGATGGTGGTCATTAGAGGAGCAGCTGCAGTACAACATGGAAAAGAACTTGATAATATTCACTTTCCATTTGTAACCGGTGAATTGAAGTACACACTCTCCATTATTTAAGAAGTGTGCATTAAGCACTATGGCACTATTGGTTATTCTAACCCAAGGGCAACTACCGGCATTGAGTATCACCGTACCTGTTACGACACACTTCCGTTGTACAGTAATACTGTATTGGGCACTTCTTTGGGCATTTTCCCTTCATTCGCTCTTCGAAAGTCTGGGGAGTTCTCGCGGCATTGTTCTCCAGGTCTACGTTTGTAAAGACAACGTGGAGATTCCCATCCAAGGGAACAAAATGAACCTCTCTTCTCACTTCCAGTTCAGTTGCATCTCTCAGTTGCTCACAGACTCTTTCTGAGGCTATGGCTCATTCATCCATGCCTCACTCAACCAAACACATATTGACCCGCCTGCAGTGCTTCTGCGTAGGATTGCTGAAAGTGAGTGAAGATCCTAAACGCAAAAGGCTTCTGCTCATCATTATCCACTGCAATTCTGGTAAACTAGAATAATGATAACACTCTATTCTCCTTACTGGAATGAGAGTGTTGGCATTCACCTCAGATTCAATAAAGCCTGCATATTAAGCATCCACATAATAGCAGACGATTCTCGGGAACAATAGGGCCTATTCATAAAGAGATATACTCAACGTAACCTGTCCAATTTCTAACTGCAGCCATTACTAAACTATTTTTGAGAATCTATTCACCCTCTGTTTCTTTCGGGAGTTTCATTTCATACGTTTCAATGCTCTTTCCTTCCATTTCACCTTCTACAGTTATGGCCAAAACTTTTCATCAAGTTTGAAATACCCGCCAATATTTGGCCATTGGATTTCATAATCTCTGAAACATGTCTTGTTTGTTGTCAAATGTGATGTACTGTGCATATCAAACTTGTTTGTGCAACAAATACCTTGTTCGGTACATAATCACAAATCATCGTGATTCACGACTTTTGGAAGCACCTTTGTCTTCATATTGGTAATTAGATCCCTGCAGTTATCTGGCGTGAACTCCATGAAGGCCTCTTCAATGTATCGAATCATAACCTGTGGCGGAGGAGCAGTCTTGCATCTTCTTAGCACTTTCTGTTTCCACTCGGCAAAGAACTTCTCAATGGGATTACACTCTGGGCTATATGGGGCATTGAAGATAATCATCTTGTCTTTCACATCAGCTAGCAGGTCTTTCAGAGCTTTCTTTGGATGAACAGGTGCATTGTCCATGAAGAATACCACTTTGCGGCTCATCTCCTGATCGAGCAAATGCGCCATGTATGACATGAATATGTCTGCTGTAATGGTATTCCCTTCAAACACAGTTGTATAGCAAGGGCCGTTATCAGATATAGCAGATATGGCCGTAATGTCGTAGTTCTTTCTCTTACCACACACGATTTTCTTCTCTCCTTTTCTGCTTCTTCTCTTCGTCCAGGCCCAACCCACACTCCAGTGGGTTTCATCAATGAAAACGGGATGATAATTATGGGAAGTTAAAGATTCTAGCTGTGCCATTGCATCTTCCCTAGCAGTTTTGTTTTCCTCGGACTCTGCGTTCGCCCCACGATAGTAAACGCGCTTACATGTTAGCGAACAGCAAGCGTGCTTCTCCATGAACCCGTTGTTCATCAGGCGTGTTACAGTTCTTCGAGAAATCTGTATACCGTCGTCATTAAGAATCTTAGCTGCTTCTCTGTCTGAGTCAACCTTGTTTTCATCATATAGACTGAACAATAACTTAGCTCCTGCATCAGTTAGTATACAACGTCTACCCGTTTTCACCTTTTTCCGCAGAATTGACTCACCCTTATTCAATTTTGTTATTAAACCACGTAACGTAGACTCCTTAATACCATAAAGACTCACCGCCCTCGGGATATCGATTTTCTTTCCATTCAGCTCATACTCTCTTGTAAGAGCCATTTTTACATCATCCGATACTTTGTTATACTTCTTGTGTGCCTCTGTTGCCTTCTTAGAACCCTTTTGGGCTTTCAACAGCTCATTCCCCCTTTCTATCAGCTGTTGCTCCATACGAACTTTATCCCGCAATTGACGAACACTCTCTTCAACGTTTGGCATAGGCTCCTGGCTATTTCCTTTTGGCATTGCTGAGATTAGTTGCTGCGCTTCATCGTGGTATTCCTTCATCACTGATGGAACGGAGCCATTGATATATTCAATGGCCTTCTGTGGACGACCTTGCATATGCAATAAACAAGGATTATGAAATCCAATGGCCAAATATTGGCGGGTATTTCAAACTTGATGAAAAGTTTTGGCCATAACTGTAGTGTTTTATTCAATAAACAAGCCTTTCTGTTCACTCCAAAGTAATCCATGCCCTTTCTCACAACATCAGCAATCTTCCATTCTCATTATCAGTCAATCATGAT
>JBBPEF010000030.1:0-10416 GCA_039096365.1 Blastocystis sp. JDR
TTGGCTTCCATTCAAATCAGTGATTACTGCTTCTCTAAAACAGAGCAGTTGGATTTGATAGGATTGAATGCATTGGAGAGAATCGTGATTGGAAAGAGCTGCTTCACAACAGCTGGATACGATATTATAAATAATGCTAAGAATCCTAATCGTCGCTTCTGTTTGAAGAACTGTGAGAGACTGAGAGTACTGAAGATTGGGTGTTATTCCTTCTCTGATTATTCCGTATGTAAGATTGAGACTATACCTTCTTTGGAAGTGATTGAAATGGGAGATTTGAATGAAGCGAGTTACAACTTCTATCATGCTTCATTGGAATTGAATAGTGATTCTCAAAGAATGAAATGATAAATAGACCTACCCAAGCTGAAGTCTCTTCTCTTTGGCACTCAATCGTTCGTTCGCTGTTCTCGTGTGGTGTTTGAAAGTGTCTCATAGAGAAGGAGAATGATGAATAGACTTGCCTCAACTGACTTCCATTCGACTTGGAAGGAATGCCTTCTTCTTCGACTGGGATAATCCGAAGAGTGGCATCCTTATCATGAAGAGTCGAAGAGCCTGAATTGGGTCATGAGTAGATCTTCCCAAACTCGCCGTTCTCACGACTGAAGGGAATAAAGATGATAGTAGTTCATTCACCAATCCAAACATCATCGATATTGAGAGTAGTTCCTGTCGAACCCTATGATGAGTAGACCTTCCCCAGCTCACGACTGTCGTCCTCACGAATAGTGCTTTCCAGAACCAGCAGGAAGTAACAACAAAGAGTCGGCCTCTAGGGTTTCGTTCACTCATAGATGCTGGTGCTCTTGCTCGTTACTTCAAATCGGGGTTGCCATTCTTTCAGAATGGGAATTTCATTATATGATGTTCTGTTTATTGCGACAAGTATAGAGTTTATGGCTATTGTGGCAAAACGGTTACGGCACATAAACTGCCGTATTACGGCATTCTCCAGAAACCAAGTGGACGCGATTGCTCTGTGTGGGACAAGACACCAAATACAACAAGCATCCCACCACGTATAGTGAATTCACACACTCAGTAGTTTATCCCATAAGCAATACCGTGATGTGCATGTACATCAGTAACTAATACGTTTAGTGACTATGAAAAGTCGCTTCTACGACTCTCATTTCTGATTAGTCGTGCTCCCAGCTAGAAAATACATTTAGGCTATTTAAAACCACATGTATATAGCATTAGTGCGTAGAAATACTCCTGCTAGAATCCAAGAATGCGACTATCTCCTATGGCCTATCCATGCAGTTCACATATTTGTCAGCATGTATGCTACCTGATTAATATAACTATTGTGCTCGGTAGGGCCTAATTGACGTTTCACATCTGTACATATCTAATGGCCTATTTAGTCGCACATATACATAACGTATGATCTCATATGCAAGGCAGTAAGTGAAATTAGCCCAGTCGACTCCATTCTGTCGCATCTGTTTTGACAAAGCTAGTCATTCCATTTGTTGCTGTTAGCAATGTGTTCTATAACACTGTTGCATACTGATGAGCAACATATTAGCTCTGAAAGCATGATTGACTTTGAATCACGAATACGGCTTATCTATCTTGAGCACATGCATTTACTCCACTAGCTGAATTCCATAATCTATATTATGATCCTATAACTTTGGTTTTGATCTTTCCCGTCACTTTTCTCCTCAGGAAAGCATTACTTGAAGCTAAACACAACTGTGGGCAGATACACTCAGTCATACAAATACAACAGTGCTATCGCCGCTTGGGGAGTCGCTAAGTCAATCAGCATTGCTGCTAGAAACGGATAACTATACAATGTATTGCTTTAACATAAAGGCTATTCTCACATATCAGGTGCTATTCCCTTCAAAGTGCTCTGAGTCAGATAATTGTTGGAGGAGTAGTTCTCTTTCATGCATTACGTATACCAGGGATTGGTATACTAGTCTATACAATCGGAGATAAGAATCATTCTTGTGTCACTATCCATTGTTATCCTTGCAGTTTTCATGCACTCCGATGCATGCAGCTTGTATCATCCATGATTCATATCTATCCCAGTTGGTAGTTGCTTGAATGAATTGCTCATTGCTGCTTTCTTCTTGTATATGCTAGATGTGTCTTCCGAGTGTTATAATGGGTTGTGTCTGCTGTATACAGTGCTACTGCATTGCCATCTTCCTGATCAGTGGCTGATAATTCATATCACTGCCGGGTTATCCAATTCGAATACTACTCAGGAATGTATGCATCACATTGTGTGTGTATATACATATGATGCCTAGTAACAACTAATCGAGCATCATTACAGTTCTCCTTTAATCAGAGCTTGAGGCAACTGCTGCTCTTTGTATCCGTTGTGTATGTGGATTGAGATGGCAAACATGCTTTCGAATCTCTTCCATCGTGCATTCAAGGTGATGTGTTCAGATCACTTTAAATGTATGTGCTACTGAATGTGCATAGGTAGTTCTATACAGTGATGGCTGAATCTGAAGGAATGATTTAGAGATTTCGACGAATGGGGTGAAAACCAAAGTTGCTGCATTTTGCCTTCTAATCACATATGTGGTGGTGTCGCTTCCCAATTCCACTTCTATCCTTGTGATTACACATGCCTCTGTTTCTGCCATTGCTGCTCCTCCACCTAATTGCATGTGGTTTAGGGTATTCAGAGGGTTAGTGAGTGTACTGGGCCATATACTATCTTCTAAAGGTGGTGATGTGGGATTCTATAGGTTAGTATTGAGCAGCGAAATGATCCCCTTGAATCGTGGCTATATGGTGTCGGACCAAGTTCTAGAAGGGCATATATGATAACGAGAGTGACCGGCTTGGGCAACCGGCTTGATTACATATGCTCTGTTATGATTGAGAATAAGGGCTCTTTCTATAGTTGGGGTTTGCAATTGCTGATGTGTTAGGTTGGGTCGAGTTCTGGAGTTACTGACCTACGATGATGATCTCTGTATCATAACGCTTCGTGTGACCGTCGACTCTCCCTCTCCTCATCTGCATTTCCTCCATACCCGGTTACTGGAGTATAGGCGATGAAACGCCCGTTTGGCGCTTGAAATGCCATCTATTTCATTCAATTTTGAGTTTTCAATTCTGTTTCTTTGCCAAGTTGTGTATACCAGCCTTCTATTATCATATACGGGTTTTCGTTCTTTCGATGGAGATGGCGCCATGCTCTCTCAACCATATGGTATAAGGATGTCTTCATTGTAATCCACTGTCTCGTAATTACACACTCGCTGTAAGACGGTTCCGATTGTCTTCTTCCATTTGCTAATCGCCATCTACACCCTATTCTAATGCGTGCTATATGGTATCACTCCTTATGGAGGGATCTGTAATGAGTTGTATATCAGAGGAGACCATAAGTATGTCTTTCCTTGAATTAGACTGTTATGCTGTATTGAAGGAAGCAGTGAGCACTATTCTATTGCCAGTGGATTCTATAATGAAGCAAATATAACGAGTGACTCGTATTCTTTCCTGCGTGTGTACAATCTGCGATTGAAGTCTGTTGTGCTCTGTTGATGATCATTCCAAAGTTATATTCGGGTGAGCATTACAGATTCAATACTCTCGCTCACTGAAAGTTGCCATTACCTCTGATTTGGGTGACCCTCGTATTTTGGTATATCGTAGTACACCTCCGTTGTAATTCCTCATTGGCATGACCACTGTGATACTGTTTCTTCGCTGTAATAGCGGTAGAAGGAAATCAACTGTCAGACCCTATACCCTTATCGCTCATCTTGATCCCATCTTGTATGAGTAGTTGTATGAAGTCAGTGTAGTTGGTATTGTGCTGAGATTGTGCAATTGCTCCCAATCTGATCATCCAGGGATATGGTTATGCTCTTCTGTGTATGTCATTAGCATACTGATGCCGTATCGTTTATGTGGGTATTTGGTCGCTATCCCTCCTGGTTATGAATCTGCTCTGCTTCCCTGTTACTCATTCACCCTTGAAGTACTACACATGTAGCATCTATCTATGCAATGGGGTGATAAAGCATGATTGCTGGGAGGAAGGGATTGAGTGGTCGATCCGCATTGCGCGATCTTGTCTGTATCTCTCTTTCACACGTTCATGCCATAGTCATCAGATGTATTGCTGGTTGTAAACAGATTATAACTGCTACTATTGTGATTCGACTAACTAGAGAGCAATTCAAGATAATCCTTCTCTGCTTCTTCCACATTCGTCCTGTATCATGTGCATGGATGATACAATGCATAGCTGATATGGGCGCATCAATAACTCTTTTGATTGTCGTAATGCTGATTGGCGTCATGTTCATTCCGAGGTCGGACCATCACTACTCAGTAGGATGTCGTCCCCTAATATCGAATTTGGATATAGGAATGCGAAATATCCCATGGTGGGTGTGCATTGGTGCGATCTGATTTTTCTCTCTGTTTTGAAAGATGGTGACTCCTAATGGTTTCTGTTTGATTGCTCATGTGCCACAAATGTTACTACTGCAAGGGCTCCGTCATATGTCAGTGATGATGTAGATTTGCCAATTCCATCTCATATGAGACAGATGACTCTCATTGTGTCTTAGTTATCCCAACTACAATGCACCATGCATATCCGCGCGGCTCCATCGCTGATTGTCTCCATTGTCAATCTGTCCCCTCGGGTTGCTATTCATGCTGTTGCTAGGACATGGTTTGTAGAAGCTATCGTTCCTGTAGCGATCTTGTAGTTCTTGACCTGTGGAAGAAAGAACTGGAGAATCCATTCTTCCTTACTTGGTGCATTTATCTCATTCTCGTGTGATGGATTGTTATCTACAGTGTGATTGGGAATGATGTTGGAAGGGAGGAATGGTTCTGATGAGATGATGTCAGATTGCCACATTCCCAGCAGATGCGGATCGCTGTTCCTACTGTATAATAGTCTCACTGTCTACATATCGGTTATGTACTCCATCTCCCAATCATCTGTCTGGTTGCCATTATTTGCCCTCTTTTTCATATTTCCCAGCTGTGAAGCTATTTCTGGATAAGCGGCATTCTATGTTCATGTATGAAGCTCGTCTGTTTCATTACTTCTCTATGAACCCATGATGCAATCATCATGCTCTGATGCTGCTCAGAATCGGATGCTATCCAACTGTAGTGCATTACTCAGTTCCCTATTCTCAATCAAGTATGTGTTCTTTCTATTTGAGGAGTACCGGGTGTAATCCTCCATTAGCATGAATACCGGCTCATGACTATTCAATATGTGCATATCCTCCCTATCTGTAGGTGTTAAGTGTTGTGGCATTCATGCACGAGTGTGTTAGGGTGATGATTGTAGATCTCTTCATCTACTCCATATTCTCCGTTATGGTCATGGCCCCGATGCTAGTGACCCTAACGGAGAATACAGGGAGGAGAAGCAAAGCAGTTGAAGGGGGATTCCTGAATCGCGCGAATGCTCGTCCTGATGTTTGCGTTGTGTTATTGTTGAATTGTATTCTGTGAGTACTTTGTTGTATCACCATCCTCGTCTTCAGATTCGGATGAATTGTGAATTGACATCCAGTCCCTCTTTCTTCCTAAAACTCTGTCTCCACAATCCTCTCAGTGTAGGTAGTTCAGCGCACACTGTAGATGCACTTGCATGTGTGTTTGTGAAATGAGTGTTTTGTCGGATAGGAGAGGCATGAGCCATGGATCGATCAAAACCCCGACTATAACACCTAGGAGCAACCACCCGTGGTTTGGGAGGAATCAAGTGTTTGGTGCAGCCAATAGGATAAGCACGAACGAGAATGAGAGTCAGAAACAAACACAAACACATCATACACATCATACACACTTCCACTCTCTCGATTCGCTCTCATCTGTCCTCCCTTACACAGCAGACACGAGCACACTCACAAGACGAGGTCAAAGCGTACTGCATAGCAACTGGAAGACAACAGGAGATGCAGCCATTGCAACACACTTCCAATACACCAAGGACACGTCTTCTAACCCCAACTACGCACAATACTGTATCTCCCAGCAGCACATCTCACACACAAGAGAGGCGGATATGCAATTGCGAAGAATGGCATTCTCACAGTATCTGGGACTGCTCCTCCAAACTGTTACAAACAAGGAACGATAGGTGCATCGTCACAACAAGAGAAGACAACCCATAACCCAATTACTACAGGAACGACATAGGAAGGATAGTATGCAGCTCAGGTGGTATACTTCAGCACTTGCAACCGATAGACAATCCATCACTCCCTCAAATCGTAGGAATACTGAAAGGAGGAGAATGAAGAGCCTTTCCACAGAATTACACACACCCATTACAAGACGAACCAGGATAACAATCATACGCAGTAGTGCCATATGAAAAAGGAAGTACATACTGTGAAAGAAGGAAATACGAGGATAGGATTTCAGACCCCAATGGCAAAGACAATGCCAAGCATGACTGAAGGAGAAGGAACGCGTCGCCACACATGAGAAGGATACTTGAGACAAGAGAATGGAAACCGGAGGTCTGATATAGACTTGGAGTTCGCTTTCATCAGGAGGAAGGAGGAAAGGATGCAACGAAGAACGGGACATGAGAGGAAGCAAGCCGCCAACTGATAGGAGAGCATCCATTACAATCAGTTCTCATCATAGGAATGACAATAGACCATCAAAACCACCGCCATTATGAACAACTCACACAAGGAAAGGAGAAGGTTGCGCAGTACTCCTGCATACCATGGAGTACTCTCCAGCACCAACACTTGTATGATCAACAACTCATCACTATCTTTCATTCACGGCCATAACTCATCATCGTCATTCACTCCAGAAAGTATCTTGTCATGACGATGAGTATACAAGGAGAATGGGTTCAAAATGAGTGTGTCATTAGGGAAACAGGGAAGAAGATCGTGGAAAGAGACAAGGGAAACAGTAGTAACCGCCAGTTTGTGGTGTGGCTTTGTCACTTTTTCTTTTGGCATGATTGGTGAGGATGTGTATCCCGTCAAGGGTTGTTAGCTGTTGTTGCCCATGTGCTGGTTAGGCTGTGGCCGGCTTGCTGGGGTGATTTGGAGATGTACTGGGAATTCTGGTGATGATGACGAGTAGGGTTGGTTTGCCATTGAGTGAAGGACGAAAAGCAATCAGGGGGTTTTCTGGGGTCAAAAGGCTCAAATTCGATGGTCGATGTTGATTCTGACAAGGGTGCTTCGTATGACCGATATGATCATCCTCATGAATAGGGAAGCTGAGGATACCTGGATGAGAAGGACGATGACTGCTCTTATGGTGCTTTTCTTAACTGCTTTGAAGATGTCAAGATGGAAGGGATTGAGTGATTCTGTAAGCTTGTATTTGACTTGGCTAATGGTATAGCCAGCGAAGAACCTGCTATAACGAGTTGCTTCTCTAAGTAAGAGATTCTTTGGTTATCTGATGAAGTAGACTATTAGCGACATCTGCTACGACACGTTGTTCATCACTTCTATCTTCGCTTCCATGTAAGTGCTTTGGTATTGGCTCTTATGAAGTAGAGTATGATTTCAGCTTCGTACTACAAGGAGCTCTCGTATGAGCTCTTGGTAATTCAGCGTGGCTTCATACTGTGTGAAGCGAGGCGGAATAAGCGAGCTGGAGCGAGGTATTAAGAAATGAGAAAAACGTCCTGTTTTTTGATAACAAAGAAGCCACTGCTTTTGGAAGGAAGGAAAAGTCACGACTTTTGGATGACCAAAGAAGTCTCGTTTTTTGCAAAGACGCCATTCTCTTCCGTAGCCTGTGAGGATGTAGATACAGAGGAGATAATAACACAGGAAGAATATGAGTTTCTTAAACAAAGTATTTAGAGAGATATTGAATTTCAATCGTTTTTTTCAGAGTTTGGGCCGATTTCGGTTGGGAGTGGGAGTTTCATTTAGTGCCGATACTCCAGTAACCGGGGCATGAGTCAATGGCGAGCCATGGCTCATGGGTATGGGAATGAGATGAAGGAAGGAAGGGTTGATGGTTAGCAGCAGCGCGGGCCGCAGCCTCCGGGGCCCAGGGGCCGGACAGCAATGGAGGTTCAGGATGAGTCTGAGATTGATCCTATGAGTTGTTTGTTGGTAGTACATGTATATGGTGAGGGGGGTGGCTGGCCGGCCAGAATCGCCTCGTAAACTGCCTTGGCCTTTTATCGCTCCTATCGAATGAGGAGGCTATAAGGATCTAATCGAACCCTATTCTTTCCTATGGTGTGCTCCGTTGGGGCGATGCTCCACAGAAACGCACTTATTCGCTTATCTGTTTATACAAATGACGTTATTTGTAGTTATCTTTGATATCGCAAAAAAGCAAAGGAATCGTATAGAGATTTACAGTTAATGAGCACAATGGAGCGATCAGGGGTGGATTCGTTGGTTTGAGGATAGATTGAGAGACTACTGAAGAAGTACGACCTGCAGACCGTGATGAAGAGGTTGTCCATGAACATCTGGGATGAGAAGCGCTTGGAAAAGCTGCTCGGCGATAAGGAGGGAAGTCATTAGTGTGATTTTGCTGTTCCTGTTTGTTTGAAATGGCAACAGAATTGAATGGGTTTTGGTGACGTGGAGACGGTAATGAGTAGGACGGACGAGAGACGAACTATTGAAGAGTGCCTTGCTGGAGGATTACGAAAGGAAGAAGACGGAAAAGGCAACAATAGATGGGGAGGAATATGAGATTACTACCTTTGAAGGAGATCATTGCGATGAACATTTGATGAAGAATGTACAGAGCGGACGATGTGAGTTGTATCGCAAGGGAATACTGATAATGAGTTGGATGGAGGTAGATGGGAAGAGAATGGGTCACTATACCATGTATGAGAAGGGAAAGGCGGTGATTCGTGGAAACTGGAGCTTTCTGTGGAATACTGGGGAAAATCGATGGATTGAGAATTGTAAAGATGGATTGCAGTTGGTGATAGGTGTGGGTGATTCGAATCAGGTAATCTACAGAGGTGGCTTTGATAGTGTGGAATCGATGATGAGAGAAGGAAAAGGAGTGGAATTTGATGAGAAGAGTGGAAGAATGTTGCGATATGGAGTGTGGAAGAATGATGAATTGTTCCAAATTGAGAAGGAGTTTGAGAGTGAAGACGTGATGATCGAGTATGCGACGGAAGAGGTAACAACGAATCTACATGTGTTGAATCGTCATCCCGTGTATGAAGGAGGGTATGTGTTTGATGAAGAGAAGAGAGAGTTTTTGAGGAATGGATATGGTTGCGAGATTGAAGGAGGAGTGGGAGTGAAAGAAGGAGTGTGGGAGAGAGGTGAATTGAAGGAGTCTACAGAACTGTTTAATGGCTGGTATGTGAGAATGGAAGATGATTCAACGAAATGGAACATGAGTGCTGAAATCCATAATCGGATGGAACTGGAGAATGTGTCTGATAGAATCGTTGAGCTTGTGATTCCGTCGAAGTGTTGTAATGAGGAAGAGTTGAGTTCGCTTGATGTGAGTGAATTGAAAAGGATGGTGAGACTCGAGATTGGCGATTATTCCTTCCATAACGTCAAGGAAGTGAAACTGATGGGATTGAAGAAGTTGGAGCGAGTCGTAGTTGGAAAGGGCTGCTTTGGAGAGTACTCCCCAGGCACTGTTGATAACGGAAAACCAAATCGTCGCTTTTATTTGAAGGATTGCGAGAAACTGAAAGAATTGAAGATTGGCTGCGAGTCCTTCACTGACTATTCCGTATGTGAGATTGAGAATGTGCCTTCCTTGGAAGTGATTGAGATTGGAACAATGAATGAAGCCAGTGCCAATTTCTATTGTGCTTCATTGGAATTGAAGAGTAGATGGGATGGAATGAAATGACGAATAGATTTGCCCAGCTTGAAGTCGCTTCTCGTTGGGAAGCATGCATTCCACAATTGTCCTCGTGTGGTGTTTAGGAGTGATTGGTTTGAAAGAGAATGATGAATAGACTTGCCTCAACTGACTTCCATTCAAACTAGTAATTACTGTTTCACAAAAACAGAACAGTTGGATTTGATAGGATTGAATGCGTTGGAGAGAGTTGTGATTGGAAAGAGCTGCTTCACGAAAGCTGGATACGACGCTGTGAAGGATGGTAAGAACCCAAATCGTCGCTTCTGTTTGAAGAGTTGTGGGAGACTGAGAGAATTGAAGATTGGGTGTTATTCCTTCTCTGATTATTCCGTGTGTGAGATTGACCATCTCCCTTCTTTGGAAGTGATTGAAATGGGTAATATGAATACAGAGAGTGAGATCTTCTATTTTGCTTCATTGGCATTGAATAGTGATTTTCAAAGAATGAAATGATGAATAGACTTGCCCAGTTTGAAATCACTTCTATTTGGTAGACGTTCATTCGTTCGTTGTTGTTATGTTGCATTTGAGAGTGTCTTATTGGGAATGAGAATGATGAATAGACTTGCCTCA